>CM042846.1:41128864-41155312 GCA_023653725.1 Bungarus multicinctus | reverse complement strand
AAGCAAAATTAGAATGTCGTGCAAGTCAATTTATTTTCAGCCTAAATGCAACCTTAAAAAGTGAACTAATATATGAGATAGACTCATTACATGCAAAGCAAGATAGTTTCATGCCATGATTTGTCATAATTGAGATGATTATGGTTTACAGCTCATGAAAACCCCAAATCCACAATCTCAGAAAATTAGAATATTACATGCAATCAATAAAACAAGGATTGTACATAGAACAATATTGGACCTCTGAAAAGTATAAGATGATATGTACTCAGTACTTGGTTTGGTCCTCTTTGCAGAAATTACTGCTTCAATGCGGCGTGGCATGGAAGCTATCAGCCTGTGGCACTTCTGAGGTGTTATGGAAGACCAGGATGCTTCAATAGCAGCCTTCAGCTTTTCTGCATTGTTCGGTCTGTGTTTTCATCTTTCTCTTGGCAATGCTCCATCGATTCTCTATGGGGTTCAGGTCAGGCGAGTTTGCTGGCCAATCAAGCACAGTAATCCCATGGTCATTGAACCAGGTTTTGGTGCTTTTGGCAGTGTGGGCAGGTGCCAAGTCCTGCTGGAAAATGAAGTCAGCATCCCCATAAAGCTCATCTGCAGAAGGAAGCATGAAGTGCTCCAAAATCTCCTGGTAGATGGTTGCATTGATCCTGGACTTAATGAAGCACAGTGGACTAACACCAGCAGATGACATGGCTCCCCAAATCAAACTTCACACTGGACTTCAAGCATCTTGCAGTGTGTGCCTCTCCATTCTTCCTCCAGACTCTGGGTCCTTGGTTTCCAAATGAGATGCAAAAGTTGCTCTCATCAGAAAAGAGGACTTTGGACCACTGAGCAACAGACCAGGTCTGTTTTTCTTTAGCCCAGGTGAGACACTTCTGACATTGTTTGTTGTTCAGGAGCAGCTTGACAAGAGGAATACGACATTTGAAGCCCATGTCCAGGATCCGTCTGTGTGTGGTGGCTCTTGATGCACTGACTCCAGCCTCAGTCCACTCCTTGTGAAAGTCCCCAACACTTTTGAATGGCCTTTTCCTGACAATCCTCTCCAGACTGAGATCATCCCTGCTACTTGTGCACCTTTTTCTTCCACATATTCCTTTCCACATAACTTTCCATCATTTCTATTAATGATACAGCACTTTGGGAACATCTGACTTCTTTTGAAATTACCTTTTGAGGCTTTCCCTCCTTATGGAGGGTGTCATTGATGGTTTTCTGCACAACTGTCAGGACAGCAGTCTTTCCCATGATTGTGATTCCTACTGAACCAGATCGAGAGACCATTTAAAGGCTCAGGAATCCTTTGCAGATGTTTTGGCTTAATTAGCTAATTAGAGTGGGACACTTTGAACCTAGAATATTGAACCTTTTTACAATATTCTAATTTTCTGAGATTGTGGATTTGGGGTTTTCATGAGATGTAAGCCATAATCATCACAATTATGACAAATCATTACTTGAACTAACTTGCTTTGCACGTAACAAGTCTATCTCATATATTAGTTTCACCTTTTAAGTTGCATTACTGAAATAAATGAACTTTTGCACGATATTCTAATTTTTCAAGTTTCACCTGTAACTGCAGCTTCTGAATAGTTTTCATGGGCAGCCTCCATGTAGCCTACATTACAATAGACCAGTTGGGATATAATTAAAGCAATTAACTCACTTAGATTCTGTTATCCATTTACTTATTAGCCTGATAGTTTTGTTTCTACCTTTGTTTATTAACCCCTGGGCAAACATCTGATTGTCACAGCCCTGTCTATTAGCTGACACTTTTAATTTTTATGCCTAACCCTTGATATATTTGCCAGCTATAGAAGTCAGTGGCTTATATGACTTTCTTTCTTCAAATCCATTTTATAGTTTCTGTTCTTCTTTATATATATATATATATATATGTGTAAGGTTTTTAAGCTGATAATTTTAAATAATAAATAAGGGAGACTAGTATAGATCTATTTCGAGCTAGTTAGCTCTCTTCAGCTAGCCATACCCTTACTGGGATTCGAACCAGGGAAGTATTACATGTGAGGCAGTTGTAATTGCCTCTACACCACTGGCTCTCTCCTTATCAGCTCAGGCAGGGGAATAAGTATATACTTTGTATTACAACACCCTGTTAAGCCCCAATTAAGGGAGAAAGCATACTGCTTTCTTTTCTGTCTTTCGGCTCATCACCAGAGACCATACCGACAGAAAGCTATTTGTTTCGTTGCCTTTTGTTTACATGTGTGTAAGGTTTTTAAGCTGATAATTTTTTTTTTAAATAATAAATAAGGGAGACTAGTATAGATCTATTTCGAGCTAGTTAGCTCTCTTCAGCTAGCCATACCCTTACTGGGATTCGAACCAGGGAAGTATTACATGTGAGGCAGTTGTAATTGCCTCTACACCACTGGCTGTCTCCTTATCAGCTCAGGCAGGGGAATAAGTATATACTTTGTATTACAACACCCTGTTAAGCCCCAATTAAGGGAGAAAGCCTACTGCTTTCTTTTCTGTCTTTCGGCTCATCACCAGAGACCATACCGTCGGTTCTGGCTCATCACCAGAGACCATACCGTCGGTATTTCTGTCGGTATGGTCTCTGGTGATGAGCCGAAAGACAGAAAAGAAAGCAGTATGCTTTCTCCCTTAATTGGGGCTTAACAGGGTGTTGTAATACAAAGTATATACTTATTCCCCTGCCTGAGCTGATAAGGAGACAGCCAGTGGTGTAGAGGCAATTACAACTGCCTCACATGTAATACTTCCCTGGTTCGAATCCCAGTAAGGGTATGGCTAGCTGAAGAGAGCTAACTAGCTCGAAATAGATCTATACTAGTCTCCCTTATTTATTATTTAAAAAAAAAATTATCAGCTTAAAAACCTTACACACATGTAAACAAAAGGCAACGAAACAAATAGCTTTCTGTCGGTATGGTCTCTGGTGATGAGCCGAAAGACAGAAAAGAAAGCAGTATGCTTTCTCCCTTAATTGGGGCTTAACAGGGTGTTGTAATACAAAGTATATATATATATATATATATATATATATATATATATATATATATATATCTATATATATATATTTCTGATTTATAGCCACTCTGCAAATCAACAAAGCATTTTCACTTTATTTTCAGAGAAAAAGGCTGTTTAAATCTTACAGTTTTCATTCAAACTGCGTACTTAAAAAGGTTCAACTTTAGACGCCATTAAACAAGCACAGTAAACAATTCTTTGTGTTTATTTGTTTCCATCTTTTAGTTTCAATCAATGCATCAAGAACTAGAGGTGACACAGCTTTTCTGATTCACTTATTTGGAAAACAGCCCAGTATACTTTGGCTTGCTTGAAAGCTCCCAATTACACAATGTTGCAAATATAAGGTAAAATGGATTATGGAGAGAACAAGAGAATATAAGAAGGAGCTTTAGTTTTCCTTCATTGTTCATAACAAGGATCTTGAAGTAGGTAATGTCAGAATGTGGAGAAGATTGAAGTCTGTGGGCATTCCTAGGCACTTGATTATTCTTTTGAGGAACTTTTAAAATTAACAGGAAGATACTGTAAAATCTGAATGTGGAGAAACAAGATGATTCATGACTAAGAAGAGAGCAAGGATGCATATTATCCCATATTTGTTTAATATATACAGTCCATGTATTAGAAGAATATCAGAAGAGATGGCAGCTGGAATCAAAGCTGGAAGTAAAAATATTAATGCATTGAGATTTGCAAATGGTATTTGTTAAGCAAAAGTATGGGAGATTTGGAGATGTTATTATGAAAGGAACAATAGAAAATGAAAAATCAGAGTTGCTAGATATTAAGAAGACATGCGTAGCACGAACTAGTGTATTTAGTAAATTTACAGAGCTATGTGAAGAAGTGAATTTTTCTTGGTTTGTGGGGGGCGTTAATTGTAAATAAAAACAGATGGTATATTAAGACAGTAAGAAAAATCCTAAGAAGGAAGGAAATTACAAATGTAATTAAGTTGATGAAAGATACAGATATTTCAGTGATTAAAAAAAGTATTCAAGTAATTAAAGCAATTATAATTTCAATGATATGAATGGCTATGAAAGCTAAGGAAGAATAAGAAGAAAGAATAATTAGAATTATGATGTGGAAATAGTTTATAAAAGTGTCCTAGTCTGCAAGAAGAAACAATCAATCAGTGCTTGGCTAGATAAAGACTAACTGTTCCCTTGAGGTGATTATCAGCAAGCAGGAACTTTCATACTTTGACCATATTTATATAATATAATATTTAATATTTATATAATATAATAATATTTAATACCATCATTCCAGATATATTAAGAAGTTGCTAGAACTGGGCCTCTCCTTTCACATCTGCTGTTGGATAAAAGACTTTCTTACTAACAAACCCCAAACTGTTAGGATTGACAGCTATTTTTCCTCCACTCTTGCTTTCAGCACTGGCTCTCCACAGGGTTGTGTGCCAAGCCCACTTTTGTATTCACTCTACACCTACAATTGCACTCCCTCTTGTCTCACTAACTCTATAATAAAATTTGCAGACGACACCACATTGGTGGGACTCATATCAGAAGAAGACAAAATGGTCTATAGATCAGAGATTCTCAGACTGGTCTTGTGGTCCAAGAGTCATAACCTCACCCTGAACATCAAAAAGACCAAAGAATTGATTGTAGACTTCAGATGATACAAAGCAGAGCCTCTCCCACTATATATCAATGGAGACTGTGTGGAAAGAGTTCATAGTTTTAAATTTCTAGGAACTCATATTTCTAACAACCTTACTTGGTCAGTCCACACTATGGCCACTGCAAAGAAGGCCCAACAGCACCTGCACTTTCTGAGGCTGCTGAAAAAGAGTGATCTGGGTGAGAAGTTCCTGGTTACTTTTTACCGTTCTACTATCAAGAGCATTTTGGCATACTGTGTAATGGTGTGGTATGCTGGATGCTCTGTAGTGGATAAGATGATGCTCCAGAGAGTTATAAACACAGCACAGAAAAATCATTGGTTGCTCTCTTTCTTCTTTGGAAGAGATTGTGAAGACCAGATTCCTCTCTAGACCACTAAAAATCTCCACAGACCATTCTCATCCTGGTCATTCATATTTTGAATTGTTATCATCAGGGAGATGTTATAGGTGTCTTAAAATGAGAACTAATAGACTGAGAAACAGTTTCTTTTCCAAGGCAATAGTTGTCTTGAATCAAACAGTGCACTTGTGATTTAGTATAAAGTGGAATTTTTAAACTATCTAACTTAATATATGTTGTAGACTAGGTTTATTATTATTATTATTATTATTATTACTTTAATTATTTAATTTTTAAATACTCTGTAGTGTGATTGTGATGTGCTGTTTGGGGCACTGTACTGGAGCAGCTTTCAAATTTCATTGTATGTTGAATGCAATTACAATAAAGGTATTCTATTCTATTCTATTCTATTCTGTTCTGTTCTGTTCTGTTCTGTTCTGTTCTGTTCTGTTCTATTCTATTCTATGTGATGCCAGCAAATTCTGAAACAGAAAAAAAAATAGCGATACTTGGCAAGATTGAAATACAGTAAGAAAAGGAAATGGAAAGAATAAATAAGATGGGATCAAAAATATTAATGAAATGTATCTGGAAGAGCTACAAGATATTGCAGGAGACATTTTGGGATCATTAGCATTTGCCTATGCCAGTGTGTCTTAACCGTAGCAACTTTAAGACATGTGGACTTCAACTCCCAGAATTCCCCAGTCAGCAGGGGAATGTTGAGAAGTGTTGAGAAGAAGAAACGCTGACCTATACAATTGTTGGGAGTTGAACCTGTTTCTATATCTGTGAAAAATAAATAAAATAACTAAAATCTAATCATGTCTAGATGTTTATTGATTTATTAATGTGTTTATTAATTAAATTTATTGACATCCCATCTTACCACAGGGAAACTCTGGGTGGCTTACAATATTAAAATATGAAGTGATAAACCCTGTTGAATTTCAGAAAAATAAAATAGGGTTTTCAGGCAATGTATTTTTTTAATTAATTATTATGCTCTAAAGAAACTACCAAGTTTATTTTTTGCTACAGGTAAATAAAATGAATAAAGTTGTCCCCTTGAAGTAAACTAAAACTTTCTACAACAAATTCAGGAATGAGGGTAGCATTAAAATGTCTGCCATTCAGGATTATGAAAATAACATAAAGAATAGAGGTGGCTTTAAACTATAAATCTAAAAGATACCATAGAAAGAGATAGCATTTTCACTTCCTCTTTTATATACAAAAATGGATTTATTTATATATTTCTATGCCTTTCGATTTAATAAGACAAATATTAAAAAGAAGTAAGGAAGATGACTGAAACACTGAGGGATAATCTTTATCCTTATATGATTTCAACCTTCAGGAGGTACAGAAATAACCTCTCAAACTCTGAATGCTCACCAAAAAAATCTGCCCTTATTGATTTATATTGACTAACAGAGTTGAAGTCCATCTGATATTGGGGGAATGCTGGAGAATGGAAGCAATAAGTGATAAAATATAGCTGATGGCTGTGGGATGGTTCCTAGACAAATAATCTACAATACTGCATAGATAATGAAGGAACCAGGAAGATACAATGAATGAGAAAGCAATGAAGACTATGTTTAATGTGCTGCCCAATTGGTACCCAAAACATAGATAGGATAGAAATAGTTGAAAGTTATGGAGAAACAGCAGCAGAATCAGAAATATTTAATATTTTCTATAAGAAAGCTGATGCTGTCACACAGAGACTCGAGCAGCACTTCCAAACACATTTTCCCCAGGCCTCTTGCTCTGCATGAACTCCATTTAACATCCACAGTTGTGTGAACAATTACTTATTCAGTCCGAATTATACAATGCTGCAAGATAGCAAGGTCAGTAAAGATGCCAAATAATAGAAAAGAGCCATTAAATCAGAGATTACCCATACCAAAATCACTTTTTCCACAAATGGTTGCACCCTTCTTATCCAAATATTTCTTTGCATTAGATGCAATGAAATAAAAGGAAAGGGCTTGCTAGGAATTATAAAATGTTGCTTTAAATCACTACTTCAGTGCCGAATACACCGGGCCCATTTAAAAGAAACTTAAAGGTGAAACTCAAAGTGAAAAGCAAAATTTTACTATAATTTATAAACAGAATTATCCTATTAATTCCTGGCTTGATTTTAATGTAACCTAAATGTGTCTTTCATGAGGCAGCTCCTAAACCTCCACTAATCAAGAGAAAATCTAGGTGTAGTGCCAAACCTTCTCATTATCTTGAACAAAGAGACCTTATTTCTATTGGTGTGCCAGATAAAGTGCTCTTGAGGAATAGCAGCAATGAGCAAAAGAATGGGACGTTTTACTTCCTCTTACTTAGCCTGTAGGATGAAAATCATCTAAAGTCCTCACTGAAAAGGCTTCCAAATGAAAAGCAAACAGGAATTGAAACTAAAAACTCTGTTCTCTATTCCTAGCAATTTGGCTGCAGACCAATACAGTATATAACATGTTCACTCACAGAATCTACCAGTTGATGATCACTAGCAAACTAATTGACTTTCCCTAGACAAGGGGTATCAAACTCGTATCGTCACGACCGCATCACATGATGTATTGGGATGTTCCGCCCCCTTTGCTAAACCGGGTGGGGGCATGGCTAGCATGTAATGCATCCAGTCCGCAGGCCATGAGTTTGACAACCCTGCCTTAGACGAACACATCACAGCATAATTTTGCTAGATATTTATAATACAAGTCTTTAAAAAATGGATTTCCAATTTTATATTCCTTAGGTGATATTGAACTCTGCTAAACATTACACACATACAAACACACAAATTTATTATATTATTAAATTATAGTGCATTACATTTCATTACATTATATCATTGTATGTAAAATTTAAATTATATAAACATTATAGCCTTCCATCCTTCCAAAATCGGTAAAATAAGGATGTAGATCGTTGGGGGCAATATGCTGACTCTGTAAGCTGCTTAGAGAAAAAAGCACTTTGAAGAGGTATGTAAGTCTAAATGCTGTTGCTATAATAAAGGTGAGTCCATCAGACATCCGATTAAGTCAATTTCTCTTATGAAACCACAACCTGTCTTTTAGAAGTGGTTGTGGCCTAGAGATTAAAAGTTTACATTTGCATAAATTGTATATATTTGTAAATAAGCACAAAATAGAAGTTTATGACATAGCTATCGCATACTGTTAATGTCATAATATGTATATTTTTTGGTTCAGTTTTAAAAGATATAAAATACTAATAAAATTTATTAAAAAAAAGAAGCAGTTGTGGACTTAGTAACATCTGGCTATTTATAAAGAAACCAACCAGGCATTGCTGATGTCCTGGAACTTTGCTAGATAAAACTAATAAACCCCCTTTTCAATGGATTCAAGAAAAGAATCATGTCCTGTGAATCTTTGGAGCTTAATGGCTATAAATCTTCTCAGAATGGATAATTCCAAGCATTAAAGGCAAGCAGCTTAGGGCATGTGAGTGAGTAGTATATTGATTTCTGAGAAGTTACATAAGGTCGGATCTGCATTTCATCCAATTTCATCACTAGCACTTTAAGTTGTCCATTAGTAATTATAAATGTTTATTACCCACCACTTATCTTCCACTTCAATGTTTAGTGTTCCAACCAAACCAAGGGAGATACTTGGGGAATATATTTTCTATCTGCTTAAATTGCTGCCAGACATTACTATCCTAAGGTCAGGAGGTGTTTGCGTTTGGCTTGGATCAGGCAGTGAAAAGCTAATTGTACCATATACTATGCTGTTTCTATCTGCTTCAGAATGAAGCTACCAATATTTACTTCTGCTGTTCAAAAGTGTTCTGGATTGGTTAATATTTGAAATACTTACTGCTCATTGGTCTACATTCCGGCGGGAGATCCTCGCGCCGTCATTGGTTGGCTTAGGCGCGGGAGCCCTTTAAAAGAAGGGCTGCCGCGCCGCCGAGTCAGTCGGTGTTCCTGCAAATAAACAAAAAGACTGAATCACTATACGTGTGTGCCTCTTCATTGCCGCTCCAAAACACTGGCGACGAAGGTGGGATCGAGGCAACACGTTTAGAGAGTGCATAGCGGCGGAGAGCGAGCGGCATCATGTCCGGAAGCAACGCACCGCCTGAAAAATTCAACCCGGCCAAAGAGGAATGGCAGACGTATGTGGACCGATTCCTCATGTTTTTGGAGAGTAGCGATCTGAGCGGAGTGTCGGATCACCGAAAGAGAGCGGTGTTTTTGACCCACTGCGGCCAAGCCGTTTTTCGGATGGCAAAGGCGCTAGCGTCTCCAATCGATGTCAAAACGCTAACTTGGCCCGAGCTAGAGAAGATCCTGAGGAAACACTACGCGCCCACAGTTTCCTGCCTGATAAAGCGCCATGAGTTTTACCTCCGGAACCAAAAAGAAGGTGAACCTATCGCCGATTTCGTGGCAGATTTAAGAGAAATAGGTGGAGAGTGCGAATTCTCGGATTTCAATGAGGCGCTAAGAGACCGGATCGTTTTAGGCTTAAAAGATCCAATATTGCAGAGTAAGTTGCTAAACCGACCCAAGATAACAGCCACAGAGGCCATCGAAGAAGCCACCGCAGCCGAAGCTGCTCACAAATCGGCGGCAAGAATGAAACAGATTAATCAAGCTGCACACCACAAATCCAAAGAAGCCACCAAAGCTGATGATGAACAAGGAAAAACCTCAACACACTACGAGGATCTTGAAACTGAGACCAGTAGTGAAGAAGACGAGGTTTGCCACCTAAAAGCCGCGAGAGGAAAAAAAGAGCGGGCTTCCAGGCGTTTTGATTTTGAATGCAACCGTTGTGGTGGAAACCACCCCAGATCAGAGTGCCGGTTCATAGACGCAATATGCCGAAAGTGTGAAAAGAAAGGGCACATTGCAAGGGTATGCAGAGCCCGATCAAGCTACAGCCCCAGGCGAAGAGAAAGCCCTCACCCAAGAGAGAGAGAAAAGAAAACAAACAACCGTTGGAGCCAGGAAGGAAGGAATAGAAAGTTTAAAGAGTCATCTTACAAGAAGGAAGAAACACATCAAACAATAATAATTGGTCACTCTAATACAAAAAACGTCAAAAAAGTCCATGTGCAAGTAAGAATTGAAGAAAAAAATTGTGAAATGGAAGTGGATTCGGGATCATTCCTTTCCATGGTTTCCTGGGACACTATTAAGAAATTGATCCCAGACATACGGCGAAGCGAACTAGACAAACAGAAATTAACGCTCAAAGACTACCAGGGAAACAGAATTCCGGTAATAGGGATTGGACATTTCCAGGTAACCTTCAACAACCATACTGAGATTCTGCCCCTAACAATCGTGGACCGGAACAGACCCAGCCTCTTAGGACTGGAATGGTTCGAACCGCTGGGAATAGGGATGACAGGTATCAACCATATCACAGACGCTGACTGGGAGGCAGATCTCATTCAAGAATTCCAGGACCTGTTCAGCGAAGAATTAGGCAAGTACCGGGGTAACCCGATTTCTTTTAACATAGACCCCAAGGTAGCCCCAATTAGACTAAAGGCTAGACGGGTACCTTTTGCCTTAAAGCCAAAAATAGAAGAACAACTGGATAAACTAGTAAAGCAAGGGGTCCTCGAGCCAGTTGACCACGCTAAATGGGAGACCCCTATAGTGACCCCTATAAAAGCAGACGGGTCAGTTCGTATTTGTGGGGACTATAAGGCGACCCTCAACCATGCACTACAACAGAGCGCATACCCCGTGCCTGTCGTGCAACACTTGCTACATTCTATCAAGGGCGGAAAGATTTTCGCTAAACTCGATTTGGCTCAGGCTTACCAGCAACTGCCCGTTGACAAAAAAACAGCTGAAGCCCAAACTATTGTAACACACCGGGGTGCATTTAAGTGTAATCGCCTCCAATTTGGCGTTAGCGTGGCACCAGGCATTTTTCAATCTCTTATGGAACGCCTCCTTCAAGGAATTCCTGGAGTCATTCCGTATTTCGATGACGTCCTAATTGCAGCTAAACACAAATTGCAACTGCGAGACCGTTTAAGAAAAGTACTGACCAAATTTACTGAGGCTGGGTTTAAAGTCAAAAAAGACAAATGTACCCTTATCACAGACAAAATAGAGTTTTTAGGATACCTAATCGATGGCAATGGCATCCATCCAACAGCAGGAAAAACCCGTGCTATCAAAAATGCCCCCACACCAACTAACAAGGCTGACCTACAAGCTTTCCTAGGGTTGATAAATTTTTACCATGTCTTTTTGCCCCAGAAAGCCACGGTGGCGGAACCCTTGCATAGACTTTTGGACAAAGACGCATCGTGGAAGTGGGGACATCGGGAAGAAACAGCATTTAACAAAATTAAAGACATGATCACTTCAGCTCAAGTGTTAATTCAATATAACGAGACTTTGCCATTGTTACTAACTTGTGATGCCTCCCCCTTTGGAATCGGAGCTGTCCTGAGCCACCTTCTACCTAACGGCAGAGAGGCTCCGATTGCCTTCTATTCAAAAACTTTGTCCCAAAGCCAAAGGAATTACAGTCAACTGGACAAGGAGGCACTAGCCATAATTTCGGGTATTAAACGTTTCCATGAATACCTGTATGGCCGATCATTTTCTATCATCACCGATCACAAACCCCTACTAGGTATCCTGGCGGGTGACAAACCCACTCCCCACATTCTATCACCCAGAATGACAAGATGGTCAGAATTCCTGGCCGCTTACAATTACACCCTGTCGTACCGCCCGGGTCCGACCATCACGCACGCCGATGCTTTAAGTCGTTGCCCGTTACCAGACTCTGATCCTGAACCAAACCCCAGCACTTCAACCTTTTTGATTGAGACCCTGCCCGACCTCCCGATGACAGCAGCAGACATCGCGCACGAAACCTCTAACGACCACCTACTGCATACCGTGAGTAGGTGGATCATAAAGGGTTGGCCTGACTCTGAGTTACAAGAACAGCACAGACCGTTTAAACAGAGACAAATGGAACTGTCCGTACTAAAAGGCTGTGTACTATGGGGGGATCGAGTGGTCATTCCACAAAAACTGCGAAATCCCATTTTGAAACTATTGCATGAGGGACACCCCGGGGTGGTAAAGATGAAAAGTCTAGCTAGAAGTTATGTATGGTGGCCTGGGTTAGACAAGGATGTTACCGACTGGGTCGCGGTTGCCAGCCCTGCCAGACTTCCCGGCCCTCACCCCCAAAGGCACCAGCCACTGAGTGGGATCTACCTAGGGGCCCTTGGTCTAGAGTCCACATAGATTTTGCAGGTCCGACTAAGGGACATACCTTCTTGATTCTGGTAGACGCTTATTCCAACTGGTTAGAAGTGAGCCTCATGAAATCAACCTCTTCTGAAGCTGTCATCCGACAGCTCAGTCACTGGTTTGCCACCCATGGTTTACCAGACGTCCTGGTATCTGACAACGGCCCTCAATTCACGGCTACAGAATTTGAGGGCTACCTAGCAAGTTTGGGCATACGCCATGCTTTAACCGCGCCGGCACATCCGGCAGCGAATGGACGGGCCGAGCGCATGGTCCGGTTTACCAAGGAGTCCCTTCTTAAGTTAGACCAGGGCCCTATACAAACACGCATCGACAAATTATTGTTCCTCCAACACACTACACCTAGTAGCACTACTAACAAAACTCCTGCTGAATTACTTATGGGGAGAAAACTACGTTCCCCTCTCGATAGACTACACCCCACCTACTCTACAGAGAAACCCCTAGATTCTTCAACCAAAGTCCGAACATTCCGAATTGGGGATTTAGTTTACGCTAAAAACCTGGTAGGGCACCCCTTATGGGTGCCAGCCACCATCACACATCTAACCGGACCCCGTTCTTACCGGCTTACCACCGCTGATGGCAAAAGCTGGAAGCGACACATAGACCAACTTCGAACTCGCACCCATCCCAGACCTGGCGATTTTCCTGGGGGGGAAGGGGAGCAACCACCAAGCAGTCTGGATAAGGGAAGCACACTAACAAACAATGACGCCCTAACTCACACACACACACCCTCAACTCTAGCTCCGGTCGGGTCGCGCTGCTACGCACCTGATCCTGAAGAACGTCCCGCTGTAACATCTGACAGGGTCGTCGATAATCCAGGCCGAGCAGGGAGCGGCATGGCCACGTCAACTAGCCCAGTTAGGCCCGTTGGTAGTGACGCAGCCGGCTCGACCTGCTCGAAGTTTCCAGGGCCGGAGGCGAGAGGAGCAACAGGTCCTTCCGCACCAGCCGATGGTAACGACGCAACTGAGCCGCGCAGGTCCAGTCGGACTCACAGGAGCCCCGCCTATCTACGTGATTACGTAACATAGGCGCGGCTCCTGATTGGTCAGACTGGACCAAGGAGGGAGGGGTGTTCTGGATTGGTTAATATTTGAAATACTTACTGCTCATTGGTCTACATTCCGGCGGGAGATCCTCGCGCCGTCATTGGTTGGCTTAGGCGCGGGAGCCCTTTAAAAGAAGGGCTGCCGCGCCGCCCAGTCAGTCGGTGTTCCTGCAAATAAACAAAAAGACTGAATCACTATACGTGTGTGCCTCTTCATTGCCGCTCCAAAACAAAAAGACTATATTCTTAAGATTGGGAATTAGAATAGAATACTTTATTGGCCAAGTGTGATTGGACACACAAGGAATTTGTCTTGGTGTAAATACTCTTAGTATACATAAAGAAAAGATACATTTGTTAAGAATCGAGAATCGTTATTTATTAATTATTTATTAATTATGTCAGATAGTTAAACTTGGTATACCGCCTGACTCTCGGTGACCCTCCAGAGCTCACAAAATAAAAACACAGGAAAAAAATAGAAATAAAATATAGCAATGAAGACAAAAAGATGCCAAAATTGGGCAACAAGGAAAAACATATGCACACTATTTAGAACAGGGCTCTCCAACCCTGGCAACTTAAAGACCTGTGGACTTCAACTCCCAGTTGAATTCTGGGAGTTGAAGTCCACAAGTCTACAAGTCTTAATGGGAGTTGAAGCCCACAAGTCCGCAAGTCTTGTAGAAGGCAGGAAATTAGGAAGGAACAACGTGGGAAAGAAAATAAGTGCCCAAAGTTGCAGTGTTCATCTTAATATCCATTTAAAAATGGTGTTTCTTCACTGAACTGTTCTTTTATATTGGTCTCTTTCATAATCTCTATATTTAAAGTGCAGGCTTTCTAAATTGTTTGGCATACTTGTCTCATTCATATCAGATCATAAACTTGTTCAATCCTCTATTATCTATTTTTCCAAGAAGAGTAGCTACTTATGATTGTTTAGCTGATATAATCATAAAGATGAGATGTTTTAGTCACATACATTATTATGCTTTTATTGTATGAAAATAGAATTTCCAGATAAAATCATGCCTGCAAATCTACCATATTTATAAGTGTATAATACTTAGACATTGCATCAAAGGTGGGGAAAGGACTTATTCAAAACAAAAACTAAATAACCTACTTCATTCCACTGCACGTACTGTGTCTTTTTTCATAGTTGATTCTGATGAAGTAAAAGGGATAAATAAATATCAAATAAGTCCTTTTTCATGGATGTAGACCAGTATGAAGGAATGAATAAATGTTTGGACTTCAGCTCTTTAGATGAGCCTGTTAAGACCTTTCCAGATCATCTTACAGCTCATTGAAAGGATGGTACTTCTGATTTCAGCCATCTTCCCTCTCCCCCTTTTTTTGTCTAACATCTGAAAAGGGCTCTATTTTAATTCATTGTCACATTGGTTTATTAGAGAAAAAGGCAATCAACATCATAGGAGGATTAACTAGAAATTAAAACAAACCCCCAATTTTGCAGGTTGGCATGATACTGAATAAACAAGTGGCATTTGCAGGGACCAGATTTAGAACTTTTTTCTGACTATCATCCATCATAACGAAGAAGTCCTAGAGTGGGAGTTCCTAGAGACAAAGCTGCACTGGTAATTAGAGAAGAAGATGCTAGAAAATGGTGCTGGCTGTGGCTGTTGACTTTCTCCACAAAGTTCTATGCAGGTTAGAAAGCCAGGCCAGGGTGGCACTTTGGCCAACAGCAGGATAGTCACTTCTTGCTCTATTCTCTTTAGGACTTTAGGCAATCAGATGAGGTTCCTTCTCTGAAAAGATCTAGCCATTCAAACAACATTCCCCCATGCATTAAGAATCAATTGGTTTTGCAAAGCATAGCAAAACTGTGAAGCATGTGTGTTCATTAATAAAGTGCAATAATGCTTTATCAAATGGTCAAATAACACACTGGATATTGAATGAAAATAGAAAAGGCTAAATGTGCCTGGTCCAAGGATGCGTTTTTTTTAAAAAAGAAAAATAACTATACTTTGGGTAATTTCATTCAGTTTTCATCAGACTTGATATCTTGATTGACCAGATTTAATTTAATGGGATATTAAAAAGGAGAGAAAAATAAATCTAAGATGGCTGAAAAGAGTTATAAGCTACTATTCTTTGGATATTTATAACCCAGTTAAAGAAGCCGTATGTCTGTTTATTAGTCTCTTTATCAGCTAACATAAAAAACAAAAATAAAATTCTTCAAGAGGAACTTACATCTGAATAATTATCTGCAAGAGTGTTGTTTTTAGTTTACAATCTAGGATATAAATATTGGAAAGATAAGAATTTTAATAGCTGGTTGCATATTTAGCTTTATCTTACAAAAAAACAAAACAAAAAAAACACACCATCCCAGCAGTGCTGGGATTCAAATTTTTTTACTACCAGTTTTGTGGGCATGGCTTGGTGGCCGTGGCAGAGGAAGGCTACTGTAAAATCTTCATTCCCTTTCCACTTCTGGGGGAAGGTTATTGCAAAATCCCCATATCCTCCCCAACACACTAACCTGCTTTCCATCTCTGTTCTCCTGTGCAGGACAACAAAAGAAGACCCAGCCAATCAGCTGGGACTCGGGAGGCAGAGAATAGATGGGAGCAGGGCCAGTCAGAGATGGTATTTGCCAGTTCTCTGAACTACCCAAAATTTCTGCTACCGGTTCTCCAGAACTGGTCAGAACCTGCTGAATACCATCTCTGCATCCCAGAGACAAAGTCTAAGTGAACTTTTATAAAAGCTAACTCAGTTCTTTTTTTAACCAGTCTTAACTGAAAGGAAATGTAACATCTTAACAAGGGACACAGAAAAGATAAATCATAAGCTTTTAAATAATATTACCATAGATCCTTTAATTTAGTCTATTTTGGCCAAACAAACTTTTCCATTAACAGAAGAAAATGGATGTTATATAAGACAGCTGCCGACTATAGTTGGGAAGTAATCTTTTCACACTTTGTTAAGAAGTGCCTGCTGAGAAAGGTGCAATAAGGAACTTTTAAATTTTTATAGTGTTTTCAGAGCTCTGAGTGGCTTTTAGCTTATGTCATCATGACTTAGTGAAGTAATTTCGTTTAGGTTATATCTTTCTACAGCTGAATTTATTAAAAGAAACATGACAACCATTGTCACTTGTTCAATACTGTAATAGTGTACAAGCATGGGCAATAACAATCTTTTTTGTGCTATCAATTTGCATTGAATGGGGCTATATTCAAAAAGTGACTAGAACTTCCTTGTTGCAAATTCAACCTCTGGGCACATTTTCCTAATGCAGTTTGAAAGTAGTGTTGGAAGGAAAATCCATCTGATTCACTTCGAAGCTGGGAGAAAGACCATGAAAATAACATGGAGGCTGATTGGAAAGGAAGTTTATTGATAAGCAGAACCAACAACAGCATGCAGTTCTGGAACAGCTGCCCAATTGATTTGGTTTGACATGGGCTTTTATACAGTTTTTTAAACATCATTGTGTAATCTGGAGGCTTGCTTTGTGTGTTTTTATTATTTGATTGGTTTTACTTGTTTCGCAAAGGCTCATGATGGGTTTTAATCAGGGGTGCCAAACTCACATTGTCCTGGTGGCAACATGTGACGTATCGGGACCTTTTCTCCTTTCACTAAACTGAGTGTGGGGCGTGGCCAGCATGTGAAGCATCCAGCCCATGGACCAGGAGTTTGACAGTCGTGGTCTTAATTATCACTTTCTTAGTCCTAATCCTGTCAGGCTTGTGTAATTGATTTTATCCTGTTATCTATTGCCCCTAACCTGTCTTTCTAAATGGACAGGCATTGTTTTCACTTTTCTCAATGAATGAGGTTAAGGTCCTATCCTGTCCTTAATCCCATCACCTGGAGGTGAAGGTATTTTGTGAAAAGGCTGGCCCAGGATTTTTTAATGGGCATCTACTGTAGGCTATTAAGATAAACTGGAGGCTGCTTTCTGCCTTTAGGAGCCTGTTTCTCCATTTCTCCCTTTGGGAAATATAATATTCTGCTTCTTTTAATATTTCTCAAAGTATTTCATTCATTTAGGAGGGAAGAATGCTTCCCATGGAAGTATTTTCTTCTTATGTTTTTCTTGAGTATTTTATTTCTGTATAGCAGAGCTGTCAAACTCCCGGCCTCTGGGCCGGATGCATCACACACTGGTCACACCCATGCCTCGTTTAGCAAATGGGAAACAAGTCCTGATACATCATGTGATGCTGCCATGACAATATGGGACTCCTCTCATATAGGCTAGTTTCAGCAAATTAGCAATGGGCTATTTTCCAGAGTAAGGAGCACCTCTTCAGCTAAATCAATGTTAACCATTTACTCTCTTTTAGACCTTTTATCACTGTAAGTCTTGTCTTGTAAATCAAAGTTTGCTGGTTTGAAGAAGCACATAATGTTTTTAATTATTATTATTCTTTCTGAATCTCCTATTTTTCCTGTGGGTTATTCTTTTTCAATAACTTCAGTTCCACCCTTTTTCTCAGTCACTTAAGATAGAAAGTTTTCACTCTCAGTTCTCAGTCCTTACTATGCATCTTCTGGGATATCCAATAAACATGGATATGTTTAATTAGTTTAATTAATTCCCTCTTAAGATCATAAGATTCTGATGAAACATCCTTTAAAATTCTAGCACTGATTTGTCAAAACAAGATACGCCAAATTCTTTGTAGGTTTCCTGTATTACCATCAAATATATTAGTTATGCTTTCTTTTCTTTTTCTTATCAACACCTTACATTTCCTTGGCTTTGCTATGTTCTGCATGACTTTGCTTAACATGAAATAGAATATGTATATATTCAAGTTTATATATTCTAATATGTCAAAGTTGACTCATATTCTTTCACCACTGCAATTCTTCTCGCAGCTTGACAACAGAAACAGAAAGGAAGGGGTAGAATTCTTGGAGGAGTTGGGTGGGGTTGAAGGAGCCAAGCAGGCCGGCTGAACCTGAGAAAGTTCCTACATGGTCATGTTATGAGAACTTTTCGAATGGCACAGACTGTTTCCCAAAACACAAAGAATGTTTTGGATTGGTGGACAATGGAGAGTGAGTGGCCTAAAGGTGAAAAGGGGAATTTTCCTATGCTGCTTTCTGTGGGAACCTTTAGAATTGGCTTTGTTTCTTCTGTTCCTATCAGTAAAGCTATACTCTTGGTAAAATTATGTCCCAGGAGTTTTTTTTTTCTGCATTGGCCAGTGAGACAGTTGACAAAGAAATCTGCAATAGTTGACTTCTTAACCCAATTAAAAGGCAAATTTAAAGATGGCTGCATTAAAAAGTGCAAATGAATAAAACATTTTACAGTTATTACATATTATTGATAGATTTGCAGCCAATGAAACCTTCTCAAAAGTTGAAAGGCAATTTCTATAGCAACAGGTTGTACTTGATAATGATCATGAATTCTGATCTCAAATGTGTGAAAGAATGGTAACAATTAATATAAAAGAAAAGTCAAAAGGTCAGATTAATGAGTTTTAACTAGATAATCTATCTTTGTAATTCATTAGTTAAGACTTATAACTTTAGTAATATTATTTCAAAGAAGAATAGTATAATCTGTGTTGGTTTAACAGGGAAAATAAATTTTAAAAGACTCTATTAAAAGATTTAATAGGACAAGTTATTGCAGGTTCCAACTTATTGTAATCAGAGGTGGTATTCAGCAGGTTCTGACCAGTTCTGGAGAACTGGTAGTGGAAATTTTGAGTAGTTCACATCTGGCAAATATCACATTTGACTGGAGATTTTACAGTATCCTTCCCTGTCACGCCCACCAATCCATGCCCACAGAACCAGTAGTAAAAAATTTGAATCCCACTATTGATTGTTTGAACATTGTTTCAGTAAGCTAAAAGAATATTTCAGTAAGCTAAAAGAATATAATTTATCTTCAAAAAATAAAATCTGCCAATCTGATATCTGTTAATGTAAATGTTGTTATAGCATCTGCCAGTAAGTACAATATTTGTTTTAAGTGGATTTAAATTGAGCTACAGCAAGAGGAAAAAACTCATGGTTTTGAACAGGTCCTAATGAAGACTTTGTTTCTATTTGAGTTTAACTGTATAAAGACATATTTTACATAGTTCAATTTAAATGAAGTTGATGCATTACTTTGTATATCACTGTAGTAAACCACATTTAATAATATATTACATAAACAGATTTGGGTCTTAGCTTTTTCCCAATGGTGCTCAAGAAATAATGAATTGGTTAATATTTGTTTCCCTTATCCTTAATTATACATTTTCAGCCATTGGGAAAAAAAACCTCACAGGAAACTAATATTGTAGGTCAAGGCCGGTAAGAGACTTCGTTGCATAAGGCCAGCACTCCATTTTCAAAAAGAAAATAATAATGGGAATAGAAAGCAAAATGATTTCAGTTTGAATGGTGGAGTGGGGAAAACCTTCATGGTTTCAAAGAGAAGAAAAGTTTGCTTGCTTCTGAGACCTCATTGCTTCACCTAAAACTACTCAAAAGGCACATAAAATTAAAAAAAAATCAGCTCCTCCTATTATGCTGATGTCATTTCATCATTGAAATCATTCTCTGGCCTTGGGGAAGGTTTTTAACTCATAGTAAGCTATCTATCCATAGTGTAGGCATTGGTCTCTTGATGGGCTGAAAAACAAATGAAATGGCAGGTTAGGAGAGTTGAGCCCAAGGATTATTCCATCAATCTGCTGAAGGTTAATTTTTAAGTGGAATTAAAAAGGGGGTAATTGTCAAAGGAGAAAAGCTAGTTTATTAGTAGAAAGAATGGATTTACACAACTTATATGCTAACCTATGACTGGCTGCTTTGTATTTTAATGTATCATGTCAATGTAATTTCAGAATCACAATGTCTTTACTCATTCAACTTCATTATTTAAAGAGTTCATTTATGAAGCAGTTTAGATGGCAGGGCATGACTTTGTTTTGGCAGTGAGTTAGTTGTTGTTTCCAATCCCCAAATGGCTTCTGTTGGGCAGATAAATGCTAACATGGGAAATGATTTTATTATATTATATTAAAAAAACCAAAAGTACACATATAGACTGGGTGAAACCAGGCTCAATAGCAGTAACTGTGAGAGGGATCTTGGAGTCTTAATGGACAACCAGCTAGATATGAGCCAGCAGTGTGCAGCAGCAGCCAAAAAAGCTAATGCAATCCTAAGTTGTATTAACAGAGGGATACAATCAGAATCAAGGGAAGTACTAATACCACTCTATAAAGCCTTAGTAAGACCACACCTAGAGTATTGCATCCAGTTCTGTTCACCACATTACAAAACAGAAGTTGAGACTCTAGAAAAAGTACAGAGAAGAGCAAGCAGGATGATTAGGGGACTGGAGACTAAAACATATGAAGAACGGTTTACAGGAATGGGCTTGGCTAGTAAAGAGAAGGACCAGGAAAGACATGATAGCAGTCTTTCAATATTTGAGGGGATGCCACAGAGAGAAAGGGTTCAAGCTATTTTCTAAAGCACCTGTAGGCCACACAAGGAATAATGGATGGAAACTGAATAAGGAGAGATTTAACCTGGAAATAAGGAGAAACTTTCTGACAGTGAGAACAATCAACCAATGGAACATCTTGCCATCAGAAGTTGTGGGAGCGCCATTACTTGAGACTTTCAAGAAGAGATTGGACTGCCATCTGTCAGAAATGGTGTAGGGTCTCCCGCTTGGGCCGAGGGTTGGACTAGATAACCTACAAGGTCCCTTCCAACTCTGATTATTTGTTATCTTTTTATCTGTTATCTTTTATCTGTTATATTTAAGTTGCCCTAATTGTATGTTAACTAGAGGACTGAAGGGAAAATCTCTTCAGTAGCTACTTGCTGTTGTCTTCACTAAAAATCAAGGAAATATGAGAAGAGAACCCATCTGTTTAAAAAAGAGGCTTAAGACACAAAAAGCACCTGGAAATCATGTAAAACCCCATACATTGGGGCATGACCCAATGTAACACTTGCTTCTCTGTTTTCTGATAGTTTAAGGAAAGGTGGAATGTGTACACCATTCTGATACATACCGGTATCTGGAAAGCCAAGAGAACTTCTACTATAGTAGTGAATAGTGATTGTTTCCTAGGTGAAATAGGAGGAAAAGCAAGTAAACATTAATTTCAGGTTCATGGGTACTCTAAGAACAGGCACATTCTTAGAGGGGCCAGGCACATTCAGTTTGTGAATCCAAAAATAGAAAAAATTGAAGGACAAAGCTTATCCGTCAGAATACCATGTGCGTGGAGAAGGCTTCTCTTTTTAGAACAGTCCAGAGGAAAGGCACTCTGGTCTATAAAAATTCCTACTTCACAAGGAAGAATCTTCTATGTCAAAATTGTGCAGTAAAAGAAGAGAGGAAATTACATATTCTCCAGATCATTGACCCTATTCTTATTTAAGCTTGAAGGTACAAAAAACCAATATACATTGCAACAAAATTGATGAATTTGTATTCTTTTGAAGAATTTTTTTTATTAAAGATGAAAAACTGCATGAGACAATTTTTTAGAATTGCTGATTGAAACATAGTGTTTAGCATGTGATTTATAGTGAGGAGAGAATGCTTATTTACTTATCCCTTTATTACTTTTGATAAGTAACTAGAAGTGCAACCATACCCGATACTCTTCCCTTCTATTTTCCCCACAACAACAACCCTGTTGAAATATTGAAAAGAAAACATTGAAATATTGAAAGAAGTGAAGAATTATCAAAAGAAGCAAAATGGCAATGTGTTTCTCTCCATTTGGTTATGTGGAAATGAATTGGGTATGTCAGGGAAAATGTAAAAATTAAGTTAAATGCAATGGGAATAGATTCTTAAGAATTGTGTGTGAGAAGATAGGGTCAAGAATATATGGGTTATGAATCAATATGGATTAAATATACAAGTGGAATGAGTGAATTTTGTTGAATGAGTATGTTGAATGAGAAAGAGTGAGGATCAAACTACAAAACAAACAGTATAATGTAGTGGTTAAGGCTTTATATTAGCAATCAGGAAACAGAATTCTAGTCTTCTCTTAGGTCATCAGCTAGGTGATTTTAAATGAGTCAATTTTTTTTATTCAAATTTATCTTGCAGGGTTGTTGTGGTGAATGATTAAGAGATGGGAGATTATGGAAGCTGCATAATATATATATTACAGGCAAAATAGAAATATAATGAATACAGTATAGAATACAGAATGACTGTAATTGTGGGGATTTAGTCATTACACCCTTGTCATGGACAGATCATTCCCTCCTTAGGCTGGATTTCTGTTCCGCCATCCCCCACCGCAGGGAGGCGGAGCCACTTAGATGGTTCCGCCCCAGGCGCCTAATGGACCCGGAGCGGTTCCAGAGGGAGCTTGGGCCATTCCTGAGTCTCTGGCTCTCAGCTCGCCTGGAGACCTGGTGGCCACCTGGGATGGGTTGGCCGCCGGGGCTCTAGAGCGAGTTGTGCCTCTGCGACCTCTGACCCGGCACAGATCCCATTTGGCTCCGTGGTATACGGAGGAGCTACGGGATATGAAGTGCCGGAAAAGACGTCTAGAGGGCATTTGGAGGGCGAGCCGTTCTGAGTCTGATCGAACACAGGTGAGATCCATATTAAAGACTTACCTTGTGGCGATTAGGGGCGGCGAAATCTTCGTATTTCTCCGCCCTTATTGCGTCGGCAGGAAATCGGCCTGCGCCCTGTTTAGAGTGACCCGCTCTCTACTTGAACCGAGAGCGCGGGATGACCTCTTGCAGGGTAGAGCGGAGGAGTTTTCTCGATTCCTGCATGACAAAATCGCTCAGATTCGGGAGGGGCTTGACTCCAATTGGATGGTCCCGGGGGAGGTGTCCGGGGCAGGTCTTGTGGATGTTGTTTGGGGGGAGTTCGACCCTGTGGACCGCCAAGGGTGTGGACAGGTGCTGGGGGGTCTGAATGCCACCACCTGTTGATTGGACCCGTGCCCTTCCTGGCTGGTTTCGGCCGCCAGGGAGACGACACGAGGCTGCTCCAGGATTATCAACGCTTCTTGAGAGAGGGGTACGCTTCCTACCGCCCTGAAGACGGCGGTGGTGCGGCCCTCCTCAAGAAGCCTTCCCTGGATCCAGCTGTTTTAAACAACTACCGTCCAGTCTCCAACCTTCCCTTTCTGGCGAAGGTTGTTGAGAGTGTGGTGGCACGTCAGCTCCCTCGGTACCTGGAGGAAACAACTTACCTCGATCCGTTCCAATCGGGCTTCAGGCCTGGGCATTAGCACTGAGACGGCATTGGTCGCGTTGTGTTGATGATCTCTGGAGGGCTCGTGACAGAGGGTTCTCCTCTGTCCTGGTCCTATTAGATCTCTCGGCGGCTTTCGATACTATCGACCATATATCTTGTTGCGACGGTTGGGGGGGGGTTGGGAATTGGGGGAGCCGTCGTTCGATGGTTCTCCTCCTTCCTCTCCGACCGTTCGCAATTTGTGTTGGCGGGAGGGGAGAGGTCCACCCTCTAGGCCCCTGGTTTGTGGGGGTCCTCAGGGGTCGGTCCTCCCCCCCCCTCCCTCGTCTTGGCAACATTTTATAGAACCGCTGGTCGCGATCATCCGTTGGGGTCCTTGGGTGAAGTTCATCTGTATGCGATGACACTCAGTTGTTACTCTCCCACCCCGGACCACCCCAACGATGCTGTGGGGGCATGTCTAGGTGCCGGAGGCCCGTGCGGACTGGATGGGCGGGAACATGGCTTCGGCCTCAAACCCATCCAAGACCGAATGCGTGGTTCCCGGCGCCCCGATATAGCCAGCTTATTTTCCTTCGCTGGCTATTGGGGGGGAAATTTTTGTGCCCCCCACAGAGAGGGCTCCGCAATCTGGGAGTCCTCCTGGATGTAAACGGCTGTGCGCTTGAACATCATGTCGCGGCCGGTCTCCTACCAGGGGCATTTCATCATATCCGTCGGATCTAAACCGTTGCTTCCCTTTCTGGTATCGCCGGCTGCGTCACGGTCACTCAGCCCCTTTGTTCCACCCTCCCGCCCTGGACGTATTGTAATGCCCTCTACATGGGCCTCCCTGCGTATCACCCGGAGACTCCAACTGGTGCAAAATGCGGCCGCGCGGGTGATCATGGGGGCGCGCGTAGCGCCCACGTGACGCCTCTCCTGCCAGCTGCATTGGTTGCCGTGCTCTCGGTTCGCTTCAATGGTTCTAGTTTTGACCTTTAGGGCATCCATGGCATGGCCATTTACCTGCGGACCACATCCTACAGTGATCTCCCGCAGGCCGTGCGCTCAACAGGGAGGCTTCTCCGGGTCCGTCTGCCACCATGTGTGCGCCGCCCCCCCGAGGTAAGTCGTCTCGGTGGCGGCCCTGCCCCTCTGGAACACTCTGCCGCCGGAACGACGGTACGCACGACCTGAGGCCTTCAGGCGCGCGCTGAAGACCTGCTTATCGAGCAGGCCGTCTGTGCTGAGGTGGTTTTTAACTTTGTCTCCATTTGCCTGTAATTAAATTGGGTTTAGGGTGTGGGGTGGGTTTTTTCTTATTTGCCATATTTAATTTATCTTCTTTTAACTTTTGTATTAGTTTGGTTTGATTGTCTGTACACCGCCCTGCTCTCCCTAGGGAAAGGGCGGTATAGAAATTTTATAAATAAATAAATCCAAGGAGAACTAACACAAGTCCCGAAAAAGAGCAAATCTTCCTTAGGTTGATAAAGTTGTGAAATTCGAAAAAAGAAATTTAATGCCCGCCTCCCCCAAGCTATGAATTGTGTAAGACAACATGTTTGTAGGGCAGAAGACTTTAAAAAGTACATAAAAGATGTTGGCGAAAAAGACTTTATATTAAAATTCTTTTCCCTTGCTCTTATTGCCTGCCTTTACGCGTTCATTACTTCACACTTTATTAATGCACTTTGTGTATGGTTTCCCCTTAGATCATAGTGTGATGGGTATCCATGAGATGTTTTAAGGGACGTTTTCCACCAGTAATAACTCGCGAATATAACTTTGATTCAGTACTACTTGTAATATGGCAGAACAATAGTATACCATTCGCAAGACATTCCTCAAGAAAGCTAAACGCTTTTATTGAACCTGGTGAAAGATAGACCTTGCAAGTCTGAATTGTATGTACTTTCCCCTTGCAGTTTAGTGAATTAGACAGGACGAATCCGCCAGAGATACAGGCTGAGGGGACACGTCAGAAAGATTATCAAACAGCAAGAAAGACGATTGGGCCGAGTGTTTCCGGAGAAAAGTGGGGAGGGCATAGCATCCAAGGATTATTCAAGGAAGCATGTATAGCTTGCTGGTGGGATTGGAATGCTTGCAGCGGTATTGATTTCTCACTCCTGTCTGGATTTCTTAAGGCGGATTGAATAAACTAGAAAAGGAGCTGCTAACTGTACTATGGATCTGCCCTGAACTGATGCCACTTGAACAAATCCAGGAGAGCTTATTATTCTCATTGAAGAAGATTCCTAGAGAGTCTCAAACCTCTTTAAAGATTGAAGAGATGAAATGTACTAAAATTGCCCATAGGTTTAATCTTTGTTTTGGGGGGGATATAATTTCAGATCTACAATATCTGTGCTAATATTATTTTAACACATCGTTCAATTTGCTCAGTTTGTATTCTGCTATAGGACACGGTTCTAGAATTTAATGATTGCCAACTCCAGTTGTGCTGAACCCTGGAAGTTGAATTTGCATAATGGTCATTTTGCGTAGCAACCTAGAATAAGAATACAACGCGTAAAATTTGAACATACTTTTGTTTTATGGCTTTAGAGCGCAAATAACTTTAGTTAGAACTTTGTGAGCGACTTAAATTTAGAATAATAATATGTGCCCCGCAATAGTGTTATAATTGAAATTATAGCCTATGAAATAGTTCTTCAGAATTTTGAGCATAAACAGCGATGCTGAGACAGATTTCCCCCTGGTGGCAAGGCAATGGATGTGTGTTCGCACATCTGTATATTGGTAAGAAAAAAACCACTAATTCTGGGGGCCATAATAACCTTAAAAAAAAGTTCCCAAAATATAG
>CM042846.1:41110002-41128364 GCA_023653725.1 Bungarus multicinctus | reverse complement strand
TGTACATGAGTCTCCAGTTTGTCTCAGCCAACAGACAAGTGTGGCTTTATCACATGGGAACAGAGTAAAAAAAAAAAAAAACGCAGCGAATAGCTCATCACCTAGGAGACACCATCCAGCCGCAGAATGAATTTTGATATCATGTTCTGAAGATTTGTACCTGCCTATTTCCTACAAGGATGCAAGCTGTCACATTGCAGAATGTACCCATTCCTAATGATGGAATGTTTACAATCCCCAGTTCTTATAACCTGAACTTATGGTACTACTTATAGAAAGACGTGAGCAAAACTTGTTACTCCTTTCAACCCACGCATCTCTTATATTTATTCATTTACTTTATTAAATTTATTCATCTCCCATTCTCACTGTTGCACACCTGGGCCACTTATAATCTGAATAAAACATAGTCTAAACCTTTAAAAGTAAAAAGCGTGAGATCCCATTTCCAGTTGTATCCACGTTAGATGCAGTACTCATCTCCGTTTCTTAGTCTATGGAGCCCGCATTGTCCAATACATAATCGGATCATTGGCCAGCATGATTATACTCAAGTGCAGGTGTTGCCTTTCCCCAAGTGTACCTATTATTTACTTGCATTTTGCATTCTTTCAAACAGTAGGTGGGCATGAGCTTGGGCAAAGAGGAAGCTACACTCATTGGCAATTGCTCAGGTCCCGCGGGTTGTCATCTTTTCACAGATAAGCTCAGCATCTTTAAACGCTGAGCTCAACACCCTCCTTATACAAACAGACAGTAAAGCACAAACAATATCCCAAATTATTAAGACATACCCAAGATATTCTTGGAGAGGAGAATAGAATGGAGTTGAGATCTTCGAGTTAATCCAGTACCAGGATGACACTCCCCTACCTGGGCACAAGGCCAATTGGCAGACTCGTTTTAAGAACCTTTCCTATGGCAGCCAAGAAGATGGACGTTCTCACCTGAAGCTATGATGTTCCAGAAGGCAGGCCGCATCTGTTGGCAGGAAAGGCTTTTCTGAACACTGCCAGCTGAAATTGCTTGGCCGATTGCCCCCTTCTGCCGGTGCAAGGGAACGGCCAATCCATTAAGGTGAGACAGTTAAAATCGTTGAACTTGGCCTCATGCCCATAAAATAATAACTAACCGTGAATTGGAGATTGTATTTATTTTATAGAATTCTATTTATAGAATTTTATATCCTTGTATTTGGTCACACTAAGCAGAGACATCACACAAAGCAAGAGACATATATCTGTTGCTGCTTTTTGAAGTATTATTTTCATTGGATAAATACAACTGCTCAACAAACTAAAGGGACACTTAAACAAAACAAGGTACTCCAAGTCAACCACAACTTCTGTTGAAATCAAAACTGTCCACGTAGTCAGCCATTTGATTGACAATATTGCACATGCTGTTGTGGCCATGGAATAGACAATAGGTAGAAAGCATAGGCAGTTTAGCCAGACATCCCCAAAAAGCGTGGGTTTCTGCAGGTGGGACCACAGACCCCCTTCTCAGTTCCTATGCTTTCTGCTGATTTTTGGTCACTTTTGAATACTGGCGGTGCTTTCACTCTATGTAGCAGAGATGGAGTCTACAACCCACCAAGTGGCTCAGTAGTGCAAGCTCATCCTTTGCAACATCAATGCGAGCTGTGGCAAGAAGGTTTGCTGTGCTGTCAGCTGTGTCCAAGCTGAGCGCTAACCAGACAGGCCGTACTCCGAGATGTGAAGGAGGCCGTAGGAGGCAAAACCCCGCCTCAGCCGCTACTCCGCCTTTGTGTAGGAGGGGCAGAGGACCACCTCCAGATCCCTACAAAATAACCTCCAGCGTGCCACAAAATTTGCATGGGCTGCTCAAACGGTCAGAACAGATCCATGAAGGGGTGGTATGAGGACCCGACCATCCCAGGGTGGGGGTTGTGTCTTACAGTCCAACACCGTGCCGGACGTTTGGCATTTTGCCATAAAACACCAAGATGCAAATTCCTACCACTGGTGCCCTGTGCTATTCACATATGAAGCAGGTTCAACTGAGCACACAGGACAGATGTACAGTCCTGGAGATACTGGGTAGAATGTTCTGCTGGCTGCAACATCCTCCAGCATGACGCGTTTTGGCAGTGGTCGTAATGGTGTGGGTGCATTTCTTCAGGGGGCTGCACAGCCTTCATGTGCTCGCCAGATGTAGACTGACTGCCATTAGGTATGGATGAGATCCTCATACCCCTTGTGAACTATATGTTGGTGCGTTTGGCCCTGGTTTTTCCTCCTAATTTCAAGACAACCTAGACCTCTGTGGCTTAGGGTTTCAGCAGTGTCCTGCAAGACGAAGGCATTGATGCTATGGACTTGGCACGCCATTCCCACAGACCTGAATCCAACTGAGGCCATCTGGGACTCATGTCTCGCTCCATTCACCAATGCCATATGCCCACAGGCTGTCCAGGATTGGGGATGCTTTAGTCCATGTGTGGAGGTGCCCCTCAGGAGACCATCCGCCACCTCATAGGAGCTGCCCAGGCCCGTTGTAGGGGAGGTCATACAGGCCCTGAGGCTACACACACTACTGATCCTCTTCTCACTTTTTTTTAAGGACATTACATCAAAGTTGGATCACCTGAGTGTTTTTTTCCACTTTAATTTTGAGTTTAACTCCAATCAGACCTCCATTAGGGTTGCTAAATTTATTTCCATTGATAATTTTTAGTGTGATTTGTTTCAGCACATTCAACTTTATAACAAGGTATGTAATAAGAATATTGTATTCATTCAGTCTAGGATGTCTTCTTTTGTGTTCCCTTGATTTTTTGAGGCAAGTGTATATAGTATGAACAGTTTACTTTTGCTGGCAAATAAGCCAAGGATATGCGATCTTATTCCTCTTAGGAAAGTCGGAGTAAATATTTTTGAAACCGACACCTGAAGAAATCCAGTAATCAGTGGTGTATTACTGAATTGCCTCCTCAAGCACGAGTCCAAACAATGAGCATAAAAGGAGAACGCTTGCAGTTCCTAGGAATAACATACAAAACTGTATCAATCAACAAATGGTACATGCACCAAGCAATGGCTTTGTGCTTTTTGCTAACTGTCACCCAATACGAGCTACGGTAATTAGTAAATCTGATTCATGCTTAAGTGCAGGGTCAGCATTTTATTGATAGTGCAAAGAGTCACACCATATTTTTGTGGTATGTAAAGACTATACCCAAGAGCAGCTGTAGTAGAGTTGAACATGAAGCGGAGCATTTTTTTCTCATTTTTATGCTTACAATGTATTTTTGCTATGTTGTTTTAGGTTCAGTAATAGCAAATTTCCTTTAAAATGCCACTTTTCTATTAACAGAGGGTGCTGCGATTTTCCGTGTTACAATCTTCAGTTCTTGAAAGTGACATGCGATGTTTACATTTCTGGTGAAGAACGAACAGATGCATAGCCCTCCTCCCTCTTCTTTCACGAACTGAGGATACCTCACAATGCACTTCCTCCTCGTTTTTTCCCACCACAACAATCTTGTGTAGCAGACTGCATGTAGCACTGGATTTCCCCAGTGCCAACCGTAAACTGCTACTTGCTACCATGTTATTAGTAAAGCTGGATGTAATTGAATAAGTTTACTTGAAGGAAGGGAGGGGGGGGAACTAGTCAGACAGGTTTTACAAAGTAGCCAGCCAGAAAAGAACAAGATTAAACACATTCCTACCTATGCCAAAACAAATATTTGAAATGAGCACAGGTGAAATTGCCTTTGAAGTCGTTCCTTCCTTTTTCCTATCTCAAGAACAAATGTGATATTCCAGAAAAAAGGGGGTTTTCTTTTTTAAAGCAGGAAAGTAGAAAAGACTGTAATCTAAATCACACATTTTGACATATTAAAATTTGATTTAAACTGTGTTTCATTCTCTCTTGGACTACTCACAGAACGTTATGTTTTGTTTTGTTTCATTTTGATTCAGTTGAATGTTCCCACCCAATTTTGTTGTTTCAATAATAATTGTAGCTTTGCACAATAGATTAATCAGACCAAACTTCCTCATACTAGTATCAGCAGGATCTCCAACTATTGAGGCCGGGGGGGGGGGGGGGGGGAAGAACCACAAAAATAAAATAAAGTATCACAGAAATAGAAAAATATCATTCTGATCCTGATGATTCCCTGACATATCTGTACAAAACTGGCCTGCTAATCAGATGTTCCTTTTTTGGTAATTTTATTAAAGGTTATAATTACAACAGTAAAAACTAATGCAAACTGAAAAAAGAAAGAGTTTGAAGATATGGAAAAGAAAGAAACAAGGGGAAAGTAGTAAAATAGAAAAGAAAAGAAAAATATCATGAGAAAGAAAAATATATAAAAGACTTTCCACTTCATTACAAATAAAATAATTTTAGTAACTTATTGCCTTCTCTTTAAATCTAACAAATGATTTATTCCATACTTTATCTCTAATCTATAAACAAATCCATAAAACATCATTTCAGTCCTAATGTCAGCAAAAGTCCATTAAAGGTTACCAGAAATAGCAACCTATCTCTTAACTTTGATCAAATAAACACAACTTTGGATTTCTTTCTTTTACTACTAACCATCGTAATATTTTTATTGCTTCTAAAATATTAACAAAAAAATGAATAAACACAACATAATTATAATGCAGATACATGCATTCTCAAAAAAAGGAGAATATATAAAACCTGATTTAAAGGGGGAAGAAAGAAAAAAAATATAGTGTTGTAACATTTACAGTATTATACAAGGTTCTTTGAAACATTAGCAAGTCTCTTTTATAAATCCAGTATAGGAAATTTATCCAGGTGACTCTCTTGGTTTATTGTTTGCATGTCTCTTTTAATTTAATAATTAAGTATGTCGGTTTCTTTTACATGTCCAGTGTAACACTTTTCCCATGTCACATCTGTAACCTGTCATTTGCAAATCTTTCAACTCAGTCTTAATCTTTCAGGTAGAACATGTTCTTCTTTCAAAACAACTTTTAGACATAGTGTCTCCACCATCTAGAGCACAAGTAGGCAATTTCCCGTACTCTCCTTATCCAAAGAAGTTCCAAATGCCCTTATAAAAGAAATGTTTCCAAATTTTTATTGTGGTGATTGTTAACTCTGTGGTTATTATATCTACTCGAAGAGGAAGGAGGAATTTGGATAATACTCTGAAACATACAGTACCAAAACAATTATATCAAACTATTCTTTGAGAAATAAAGTTCTTTCAGGAATAATTATTCTAGGTTGTGTGCAACCCACACATTTGGGAAGTACTAGTTTAGAAAAGTCTGTGTTAATCCTTGCACAGATGTAATGTTTCTAAAGCTTTCTTCAAATACTGCAGGTAGTCTTTTTCTAGCAATCACAATTGGGACTGGCAACTCAATTGTTAAGTCAAGCTAAGTGAAAATGTGACTGTATTTATGATCTTATTTCAGCTTACTTTTACAGATCTGTGAGGGTAGTATATGTGAAGATTAAAGTTATTTTTTCATCAGTTTTGTAACTGCAAGTAGTCTCTAAAAAAGGACTATCTGTACTTTAGTGGATGTCTATATTTATTGCTGTTGATCCACTAGTAAACATTTAGCTTGATGAAAAATATAAAGATCATTCCATTCCCCACTATCCTGTCAGAGCTGAAGAAACTTCTTGAATGAGAAGCGAAACATCTTAAAAAAAAAAAAACATCTTTGGGATAAAGATATAAATGCTACTATCTTTTCTATTTTTACCAGACATTGGAGAATATCTTCTATAGATATTGCCACACAGTAAGGATAATTTCCTTTTCAGCATTGTTCTGCTGTTAGGCCCACAATGCTGTTGGCATTCTTCAACTTCTCTATTTAGAGTATCAATGTGTTTGAAAAACAGTTTCAGGTCCACCATCTTCGACTTGGCATCTTGCTGGCATCCTACCATTAAAGCATCGGGAAAGGGAGGGGAAACAAATGGGCAATAAATCTGTATGTGCCAGTGGTGGGATTCAAATTTTTTTACTGCCGGTTCTGTGGGTGTGGCTTGGTGAGCGTGGCAGGGAAAGGATACTGTAAAATCTCCAGTCAGAGGTGGGATTTGCCGGTTCTCCGAACTACTCAAAATTTCCACTACTGGTTTTCCAGAACTGGTAAGAACCTGCTGAATACCATCTCTGGTATGTGCCTATGGTGGGAATTAGAAAGGGGGAAAAGGTTGAAGAAGAGCAGAGCATTTTGGAATCTGGTCCATGCCTCAAACTGCCAGATGACAGAGTCATCCTTTCTGAGGATGGAAATGCATCAAACAAATATTCCCAAAGTTTGGGAATCAAGCTGTACGCTCAAAAATTACACAGAAGCTATAAATAATACATGTCTTCTTTCTCAAGTTTCTGTCTATGAGATTATAAGATTAATGAATGCATGCTATTCCTTTGCGTCCGTTGTCTCGGTTAGAACATGAAAGATGGGGGGGGGGAATCTCAGTTAGATATAAAAATAATAGATCATAATGCATTTGTAGGATCAGTTTATCTCTGCTTATTTTCTTATGAGCTCCCAAAGAGGGAGGAAACGACCATAAGGTATTCACAAAGGAAAACAAAAAGTAATATATGATAAATCTGTTCATAGAGGATTCATTATTTAGCATGGAATCACAGCAGAATATAATTATCATCCTCAGGGCCTCAGGGCCTAAACACATGCGAAGGATCATTGCCCCCACCATTAGGTACATTAGATTTCTGTCTATAGCAGAGTCTCTACGTGGAAGACAAATCTGATCCAATAGAATGCCAGTTGTGTCACTAACACAATATGACCCACTGACTGTTCTCATCCCCAAAATCATCAATCGTAGATGGCCCAAATGAAACAAACAAAACGTTAAAAAGCAGTTATATTTATATACAGTAGTTACTTATCAAGCACATCTAAATTATATTAAAGTAACCAAAATATCTTTAAATCCCCAAAGCATGTCACAACTTCTGAGCACTCCTAATGTTTGGAAATTGAAAGTTGAAAAATTAGACATGCTCTAAAATTGGCCCAATAGGAAGAGAGAAACATGCCCTCAAGTTCCAACCTTTCAAATGGCCTAGAAAGACACCATGGTCAGGATAGTTCCCCAAATGTCTTCTGATAACAACAATATATATATATATAGTTGCTTCTTTAAATCCAGGACCAATGGAAGACTGAGAAATCACAGGAATTGTTAAGGAAGAGCTGCAGGAGAATGCTTCATGAGAAACAGAAACAACTGGCAGCAATTAAATTCTTAAAAGAAAATGGCACTTTCTCAGGCTGCAGATGGTGTGTGGTAGGGATTGTCCCATCTGATTAATCAAGTAGCATCTGGGAAAAGATGCCCAGCCTGGTTGATTTAAGCACTCTCATTGCACATTCTCACTACTGCTTGGACATGAAATCCTTTCTTATCATGATTATACATTTCACATCAAGGAGACATTGATCACTGTTCTGGATTGGTTAATATTTGAAATACTTACTGTTCATTGGTCTACATTCCGGCGGGAGATCCTCGCGCCGTCATTGGTTGGCTTAGGCGCGGGAGCCCTTTAAAAGAAGGGCTGCCGCGCCGCCGAGTCAGTCGGTGTCCTGAGAATAAACAAAAAGACTGAATCACTATACGTGTGTGCCTCTTCATTGCCGCTCCAAAACACTGGCGACGAGGGTGGGATCGAGGCAACACGTTTAGAGAGTGCATAGCAGCGGAGAGCGAGCGGCATCATGTCCGGAAGCAACGCACCGCCTGAAAAATTCAACCCGGCCAAGGAGGAATGGCAGACGTATGTGGACCGATTCCTCATGTTTTTGGAGAGTAGCGATCTGAGCGGAGTGTCGGATCACCGAAAGAGAGCGGTGTTTTTGACCCACTGCGGCCAAGCCGTTTTTCGGATGGCAAAGGCGCTAGCGTCTCCAATCGATGTCAAAACGCTAACTTGGCCCGAGCTAGAGAAGATCCTGAGGAAACACTACGCGCCCACAGTTTCCTGCCTGATAAAGCGCCATGAGTTTTACCTCCGGAACCAAAAAGAAGGTGAACCTATCGCCGATTTCGTGGCAGATTTAAGAGAAATAGGTGGAGAGTGCGAATTCTCGGATTTCAATGAGGCGCTAAGAGATCGGATCGTTTTAGGCTTAAAAGATCCAATATTGCAGAGTAAGTTGCTAAACCGACCCAAGATAACAGCCACAGAGGCCATCGAAGAAGCCACCGCAGCCGAAGCTGCTCACAAATCGGCGGCAAGAATGAAACAGATTAATCAAGCTGCACACCACAAATCCAAAGAAGCCACCAAAGCTGATGATGAACAAGGAAAAACCTCAACACACTACGAGGATCTTGAAACTGAGACCAGTAGTGAAGAAGACGAGGTTTGCCACCTAAAAGCCGCGAGAGGAAAAAAAGAGCGGGCACCCAGGCGGTTTGATTTTGAATGCAACCGTTGTGGTGGAAACCACCCCAGATCAGAGTGCCGGTTCATAGACGCAATATGCCGAAAGTGTGAAAAGAAAGGGCACATTGCAAGGGTATGCAGAGCCCGATCAAGCTACAGCCCCAGGCGAAGAGAAAGCCCTCCCCCAAGAGAGAGAGAAAAGAAAACAAACAACCGTTGGAGCCAGGAAGGAAGGAATAGAAAGTTTAAAGAGTCATCTTACAAGAAGGAAGAAACGCATCAAACAATAATAATTGGTCACTCTAATACAAAAAACGTCAAAAAAGTCCACGTGCAAGTAAGAATTGAAGAAAAAAATTGTGAAATGGAAGTGGATTCGGGATCATTCCTTTCCATGGTTTCCTGGGACACTATTAAGAAATTGATCCCAGACATACGGCGAAGCGAACTAGACAAACAGGAATTAACGCTCAAAGACTACCAGGGAAACAGAATTCCGGTAGTAGGGATTGGACATTTCCAGGTAACCTTCAACAACCATACTGAGATTCTGCCCCTAACAATCGTGGACCGGAACAGACCCAGCCTCCTAGGACTGGAATGGTTCGAACCGCTGGGAATAGGGATGACCGGTATCAACCATATCACAGACGCTGACTGGGAGGCAGATCTCATTCAAGAATTCCAGGACCTGTTCAGCGAAGAATTAGGCAAGTACCGGGGTAACCCGATCTCTTTTAACATAGACCCCAAGGTAGCCCCAATTAGACTAAAGGCTAGACGGGTACCTTTTGCCTTAAAGCCAAAAATAGAAGAACAACTGGATAAACTAGTAAAGCAAGGGGTCCTCGAGCCAGTTGACCACGCTAAATGGGAGACCCCTATAGTGACCCCTATAAAAGCAGACGGGTCGGTTCGTATTTGTGGGGACTATAAGGCGACCCTCAACCATGCACTACAACAGAGCGCATACCCCGTGCCTGTCGTGCAACACTTGCTACATTCTATCAAGGGCGGAAAGATTTTCGCTAAACTCGATTTGGCTCAGGCTTACCAGCAACTGCCCGTTGACAAAAAAACAGCTGAAGCCCAAACTATTGTAACACACCGGGGTGCATTTAAGTGTAATCGCCTCCAATTTGGCGTTAGCATGGCACCAGGCATTTTTCAATCTCTTATGGAACGCCTCCTTCAAGGAATTCCTGGAGTCATTCCGTATTTCGATGACGTCCTAATTGCAGCTAAACACAAATTGCAACTGCGAGACCGCTTAAGAAAAGTACTGACCAAATTTACTGAGGCTGGGTTTAAAGTCAAAAAAGACAAATGTACCCTTATCACAGACAAAATAGAGTTTTTAGGATACCTAATCGATGGCAATGGCATCCATCCAACAGCAGGAAAAACCCGTGCTATCAAAAATGCCCCCACACCAACTAACAAGGCTGACCTACAAGCTTTCCTAGGGTTGATAAATTTTTACCATGTCTTTTTGCCCCAGAAAGCCACGGTGGCGGAACCCTTGCATAGGCTTTTGGACAAAGACGCATCATGGAAGTGGGGACATCGGGAAGAAACAGCATTTAACAAAATTAAAGACATAATCACTTCAGCTCAAGTGTTAATTCAATATAACGAGACTTTGCCATTGTTACTAACTTGTGATGCCTCCCCCTTTGGAATCGGAGCTGTCCTGAGCCACCTTCTACCTAACGGCAGAGAGGCTCCGATTGCCTTTTATTCCAAAACCTTGTCCCAAAGCCAAAGGAATTACAGTCAACTGGACAAGGAGGCACTAGCCATAATTTCGGGTATTAAACGTTTCCATGAATACCTGTATGGCCGATCATTTTCTATCATCACCGATCACAAACCCCTACTAGGTATCCTGGCGGGTGACAAACCCACTCCCCACATTCTATCACCCAGAATGACAAGATGGTCAGAATTCCTGGCCGCTTACAATTACACCCTGTCTTACCGCCCGGGTCCGACCATCACGCACGCCGACGCTTTAAGTCGTTGCCCGTTACCAGACTTTGATCCTGAACCAAACCCCAGCACTTCAACCTTTTTGATTGAGACCCTGCCCGACCTCCCGATGACAGCAGCAGACATCGCGCACGAAACCTCTAACGACCACCTACTGCATACCGTGAGTAGGTGGATCATAAAGGGTTGGCCTGACTCTGAGTTACAAGAACAGCACAGACCGTTTAAACAGAGACAAATGGAACTGTCCGTACTAAAAGGCTGTGTACTATGGGGGGATCGAGTGGTCATTCCACAAAAACTGCGAAATCCCATATTGAAACTATTGCATGAGGGACACCCCGGGGTGGTAAAGATGAAAAGTCTAGCTAGAAGTTATGTATGGTGGCCTGGTTTAGACAAGGATGTTACCGACTGGGTCGCGGGTTGCCAGCCCTGCCAGACTTCCCGGCCCTCACCCCCAAAGGCACCAGCTACTGAGTGGGATCTACCTAGAGGCCCTTGGTCTAGAGTCCACATAGATTTTGCAGGTCCAACTAAGGGACATACCTTCTTGATTCTGGTAGACGCTTATTTCAACTGGTTAGAAGTGAGCCTCATGAAATCAACCTCTTCTGAAGCTGTCATCCGACAGCTCAGTCACTGGTTTGCCACCCATGGTTTACCAGACGTCCTGGTATCTGACAACGGCCCTCAATTCACGGCTACAGAATTTGAGGGCTACCTAGCAAGTTTGGGCATACGCCATGCTTTAACCGCGCCGGCACATCCGGCAGCGAATGGACGGGCCGAGCGCATGGTCCGGTTTACCAAGGAGACCCTTCTTAAGTTAGACCAGGGCCCTATACAAACACGCATCGACAAATTATTGTTCCTCCAACACACTACACCTAGTAGCACTACTAACAAAACTCCTGCTGAATTACTTATGGGGAGAAAACTACGTTCCCCTCTCGATAGACTACACCCCACCTACTCTACAGAGAAACCCCTAGATTCTTCAACCAAAGTCCGAACATTCCGAATTGGGGATTTAGTTTACGCTAAAAACCTGGTAGGACACCCCTTATGGGTGCCAGCCACCATCACACATCTAACCGGACCCCGTTCTTACCGGCTTACCACCGCTGATGGCAAAAGCTGGAAGCGACACATAGACCAACTGCGAACTCGCACCCACCCCAGACCTGGCGATTTTCCTGGGGGGGAAGGGGAACAACCATCAAGCAGTCTGGATAAGGGAAGCCCAATAACAAACAATGACACCCTAACTCACACACACACACCCTCAACTCTAGCTCCGGTCGGGTCGCGCTGCTACGCACCTGATCCTGAAGAACGTCCCGCTGAAACATCTGACAGGGTCGTCGATAATCCAGGCCGAGCAGGGAGCGGCATGGCCACGTCAACTAGCCCAGTTAGGCCCGTTGGTAGTGACGCAGCCGGCTCGACCTGCTCGAAGTTTCCAGGGCCGGAGGCGAGAGGAGCAACAGGTCCTTCCGCACCAGCCGATGGTAACGACGCAACTGAGCCGCGCAGGTCCAGTCGGACTCACAGGAGCCCCGCCTATCTACGTGATTACGTAACATAGGCGCGACTCCTGATTGGTCAGACTGGACCAAGGAGGGAGGGGTGTTCTGGATTGGTTAATATTTGAAATACTTACTGTTCATTGGTCTACATTCCGGCGGGAGATCCTCGCGCCGTCATTGGTTGGCTTAGGCGCGGGAGCCCTTTAAAAGAAGGGCTGCCGCGCCGCCGAGTCAGTCGGTGTCCTGAGAATAAACAAAAAGACTGAATCACTATACGTGTGTGCCTCTTCATTGCCGCTCCAAAACAATCACCTCTCTTAACCATGAGTCCAATGACCCCATGGACAATTTAATTACCCCCCAGGAGCAAGCATGAGTATTTTAAAGGAAATATTTAATTTACATTAAACTTCTTAAAAGGTGATGATGATGAAGAAACTGAGAAAAGCTGCAGATTAACAAACAAATATAAATATAATACAAAAATACTGGATTAACCATTTCAAGAGAGTTCTATTCTCCCGCCCCCCCCCCCGTTTGTTTAACAACAGATTACAGATATTCCTCAAGTTACGATGATTCATTTAACAATCACTTGAAGTTCCAATGGCACCAAACGAAAATACTTTAAGTTCCAACTGTTGCAGTTTGCATGTAGTCACATGAACAATATTTGGGATCTTTGGCAATCAACTTTCACTTATGATCAGTTACAGTATTCTGCAGTCATGAATTGTCATTTGCAGCCTTCCCTGCTGGCTTCCCACAAGCAAGGTAAATAGGAAGTTGGCTCAGGTAAGTCTCCCTCATCCCACCTCAGCCTTTTTTCTCCCTCCACTTGCATGTGTGTACTACACCCTCCTTTTCCCCTTTGCTTGCACATCCACTCACCAATACCTACATCCCCTGGGTTTCCCTTGCACACATGCATGCACCCACCAGTGCCTTCCTTCCTTGCCTCCACCCTGTGCTTGCACATACACATGTAAGCCATGCTCTCTTTCTTGGGCATCCTTACATTCACATGCACTCTGCATCCTTTCTGGGCTTCCCTATATTTGCATGCACCCTCACACAGGTCTCTCTGAACATATCATGAACCCTCTTTCCCAGGCCTTCCTATGCTCACCAATACACACACCCTCCTTCTCTGGCCTCGCTGCATTCCTATCGGTTGCGCCACACTGCAGCCGCCCTCTTCCTCAACTCATATATGGCCTGTGCTGGCCGTCTTAGGATCCTCCCACACATCCTAAGTCACTGCCACAATTCCTTACCTGGGACATCCATGCTTTCCACTTCATGACTGACACATCTCAGGTGACAATGGCACCAGGGACTGCCTGGATTGCCACCACTAACCAATGTGGTCACGTAACATCATGCTTCATGACCACACTGTTTAGCAATGGTCCCCATTGCCATCGTAACTCAAGGACTACCTGTATTGCATTTTTGAGTTTTTTAAAGCCTATTATTGTAAGAGAGAGAAAAAATAAGGAAATGGAAACAATGGATTTTATCTTGTATGAAGCTTTTATTATATCTAGATGTTTTGCAAGTTTAGCTCAAATCTTACAAAAACTTTTCCTAACATTGCTTACATGCGCAGAGAAATGGATCCTGAAAATTTGTTTTAACTAAACCTGAGGATTATAAAAATCATAGTTCCACTTCGATGCAAAGCTCCCTCTAGCGTTCACAAAAAAAAATCCATTTAGACTATTCATAAACACAAAACCAATGTCAAAAATTGATCCAATGCCTCTTTCTGTCATTATAGGTGATCCTCATTTAACAACCATTCATTTAATGACTATTCAAGTTTACAATAGCACTGAACGAGTGGCGGTTTTGACTGGACCTTATACTTACAGATGGCACAGCATCCCTTTGTCACAAGACCACAAACCAGATGCTCATCACACAGATCGTGATCATGTTACAGCATCCCACTGTCCTGTGATTGCAATTTGTGACTTTCCCTGCCAGCTTCCCACAAGCAAAATCAGTGGGGAAGTTGATAGTCTGGAAGTCACAGACAGGTAAGATCCTTGGTAAACAACCTTCATGGTCCTTGCTTAATTACAGCAACTGGGATTGGCTGAACTGATGTGGCTGAGCAACAGTCCATTGGCTTTTCAACTTTATTTTTATGTATTTATTTTGTCAAGCGATTATAAGATAACAGATATAAGTATAAACATAGTTATGAATACATGAAATGGATACATATAAGAAGAAGAAAAAAGAAACAATAGGACAGGGACGGTAGGCACATTGGTTTACATGCTTCACAACAGAATTCCTAGTCCCAATTACTTCCAGTAAGTAAGGAAGGAAAAGCTGTATTATTAAGCACAATGCATGGAATGATATGTATGTCATGCCCCTGGTGGAGACTGACTCTGAGGAAGAGGAGGAACAGCCAACAGGGAGTGGGAGTGTGGCTCCAGAGGTGGTGGAGGAGGCTGGGGAAGGGCAGAGGCCGGCTGAGCAATCAGAGAAGGATCCAGGCCCATCCCCTATCCATCCTAGGGCATGCAGGGAGGAGAGGATCAGGGAAAAGCATGGTCTACTCAGGAGGAGAGGGCCATGATCCTCTTCATAGGTTGAAGCTGTGAGCTCGGTATAAGAATTTGTAACTGCACGTTCACAGATGCTGAAGTCAAATTAGTGTTTTCTTTGGATGAGCTTTATCTTTGTTGGCATTCTTCCCATGGACTCTCCCCGGTTATCTTCCTGGACTGTGTGATTAATTATCTTGATTTGCCTTGGAACTCTCATCAGTGGTTTGTTTCTGGTTTCCTTTTGCTTCATTACTACTTTTGGAATTTAAACTGTGACTAATAAAACAGCGAAGTTAAGTTGAAGGCATTGCAAGACCTTGATTCATGTTTTAGTTTTATTTTTGAGACACTATGGGTCATCACAATGTACTATGAAACTGTTCTGAAGGGCCTGGAAGCCTAATAGCCAAATGAGAGGTTGTGGGAACCAAACATGTTCAGCCTTAGTTAAAGAGTGAGAGAAGAATAGCTCTCTTCGAGCACAAGAGGGATCACATAGAGCAAGGGTGTCAAACTGGCAAGCAGGATGTGTCACAGTCAGGATGTGTCACACACAGGCCACGCCCACTCCAGCTCTGAGAAGGCAAAAATATCATGTGACATCAACATGAAGCAGCGAGTTTCACATCTGTGACATAGAGGAATATCAAGACCTTGAAACATAGGATAAACTATTTAAAAAGTCCATGGTAAAATGGACTGCATAATAAATGAACTTCAAATTTCGCTTACAAATATAGATACATGGGAAAAATGTGTGAAACTAATGTTAAATTTGCACCATATCATAATTTAAGATATATTTTTAATAAAATGTCAAGCGAAAGTGAAAATTGTATAAAGGAATACCAAGCCGGTGTTAGAAGAGTAAAAAATAAAAAGAGGATCTTCTCTCATGCATGTTGGACCTGTGAAAAAGCAAAGAGATTTGGGTACAAATCCTAATTAGTATAGCAAATTAATACGACAATGAAACCATAATTTTTTCTATTGGGTCTTATGGACATTGAATAAGAAAAAAAGAATGAGAAATCAATACTGTGTACTGGCATTTGTGGCAAGATTTCTCTATGCACAAAAATAGAATAATGAAATGTCCGAAGTAAAAGATTAGATTATAAGACTGGCAAAGGAGATCAGTTAGTTTAGGGAAAAACAATAAAGACTTTTTGTTGAAAGAAAAGACTGAGTTGATGATTTGGGGACGAGCTACATTGTACTATGGGTTAAATCAGCAACAATAAATTAATAAGAATTGGGGTAAAATTAAAAATCTAGACATTAAAAGAGGAAGGGTCTATGGCTCCTGCAAAAATATACTGGTATTCTTTCTCTCTGTCTCTATCTCTGTCTCTCTGTATGTTTGTGTGTGCGCGCGTGCATGAGTGCATGAGTGCGGGCACATTGTGCCAATTTGGTTATTCTGAATGTGATCCAGCAATTTTCTGGAAATTAATTTCCATTTCTGATCTAGAAAATTAAATACTGAAATATAGTATATATAGTAGAAGGGCCTTATTCTGATTGAGGAATAGTCATTACAATAACTGCAAATGGATATTAAGAGATATCATAAAATATACACATGAAGAAATGTCCTATTATATATTGCATCTTAACTGCAAATGACAGTTCAAATCTGGCTACCATTTTGGGTCCAGACAAGAATATATGTGCTTGGGTGTAATAAGACTGTCCTAAATTAACAGCACTGGAAAAATCCTGTCCTCAGATTTCTTTGATTTGAGATTGACCACTTTAATGAAACCACAACATACTTTCGTTCTGGAATTCTTGACACTCCTTGAGTCTAATGATATCTGAATGTGCTATGCCCATATTTAGAACTGGATAAAAGATACAGTAGATACAGCTATCCTTTGAAACAAGCTCCCCTTTAAGGTGCAGGTGGCTAGATTTTTGGTCACAATGACTACCTGTTCTGTTAGTGCTTGTTACATCCAGTCTAGGGGATAAGCCTTGTTGTGGCTTATTTTAGTTCAATATGCCACCCAGAATAATAAATTTTGAGTTGAGCAACTTTCTAAATCTTTTAAAAAACAAAATAACTCTAAGCCAAAACATGTCTCATTTCCTTGATATCTAGTGTAAATCCAGGCAATTAGAGGTAGTTCTTGACTTACAACAGCTCATTTAATGACGTTGCAAAATTACATCACTGAAAAAGTGACAACTGTTTTTCACGCTTATGACCATTGCAAAATCCCCATGATCACGTGATCAAAATTTGGATGCTTGGCAACTAATTCATATTTATGACGGCTGCAGTATCCTGAGATCCTGTGACCAACTCTTGCAATCCTCCGACAAGCAAATTCAATTGGGAAGCCAGCTTCATTTAACAACCGTGTTACTAACTTAGCAGCTTACTAACTGTAGCAAGAAAAGTGTTAAAATGGGCCAAAATTCACTTAACAAATTCTCATTTAGCTACAGATTTTTGGGGCTCGGTTGTGGTCATAAGTTGAGGTCTACCTGGTACACTTTATTCAATAAACTGTGATCCAAAAAGCAGGGCACATATTCAATAAAGATTCCTTTACAGAATAAGAGTTGGAAGGGACCTTGGAAATCTTCTAGTCCAGCCCCCTTGCTCAAGCAGGAGACCCCATACCATTTCAGGCAAAAAATGGTTGTCCAATCTCTTCTTAAAAACCTCCAGTGTTGGAACACCACAACTTCTGGAGGAAATTCGTTCCACTGATTAATTGTTCTGATTATCAGGAAATTTCTCCTTGGTTCCAAGTTGCTTCTCCCCTTGGGTTGGTTTCCATCTGTTGCTTCTTGTCCTGCTTTCAGGTGCTTTGGAGAATAGCTTGACTCCCTCTTTTTTATGGCAAACCCTCAAATACCTGAACATTTCTAATCATGTTACCCCCTAATCCTTCTCTTCACAAGACTTGACATATCCAATTAATCTTTGCTTTGTGAAACTCATTTAAGCACAGACCAAACCAAGAATTCACCCGTCCACCTCTTTGGGATAAGTGTCATTTCCCAAGCTATTATCTGCTCTATTTATTCCACTTATTTCGGGTAAATAAATCATATGCTCCACCGCGGAGTTTAAAGGGAGGGGGGGAAAGTAAGCTCTGAGAAACGATAACCTGTCTTCCTCCATTCTCTGGATTTGGGAGGGAATGCAACTTTCACCTCATAATTAAGGGGGGGGGGGGGGGAAACACGCGGGAAACTGCAGGGAGTCTCGCGGACCTCGCCACCCGCTTCGGCCAAGCGTTCCGACTCTGCGCATGCTCCGCCTCCTTCCCTCGAAAATTCATGCCTTTGACGTGCTCTCCTGCCCATCACTTTCTAACCCTGCCTCCTCGGGACTACGCCTTGAGCATCTATTGGCCGGCACGTTTCCCGCTTCCTTCTTCCCTTTGACAACCCGCCATTTTGAAACGTTGTTGATTTTCTGTGAGGAAAGCCAGTACGCCAATATCACCCCCCCCACACCCTCTTCTGGTAAACACGGTCGTGCCCTCCTGAAGCGTTTGGTTTTTGTCGCCGGTCCGGGGACCGCTCCTGTCGCTACTGGGCCCGTTTTCTTAGAAGCACCCTGAAGTATCCGAGGTGGGTGTTTCGGTGGTGTCGGGATAACGGCCAAAAAAAAAATGCTTATGACAGACCTGGCCGGAGGGACGGTGTGATAGTATCCGAAACCCGGTCGGGGGGTGGGGGGAGAGCCTAGCGCGGCGCCCCATAGAATCGTTGGAAAGAGTCCCTCAGCGCCCCTCTTCCCTGCTCCCCTCAAAGTGGACATCAATTCCGGCCAGGCGCGAGGCCTGACGTTTTCCGCGGCTCCAACTGTTTTTTCCGCCGAATTCTGCTGCC
>CM042846.1:40902796-41109502 GCA_023653725.1 Bungarus multicinctus | reverse complement strand
ATAAATTATTCTCTTTATATAAAATATTATGAGACAAATCAGAATGCTTACTTTTTGGCTTCATTTCAAGATAACTACTTCTCAACAGCGTGGGAAATGAAATCACAGCAACCATACAATTGAGCATACAAATTCATTTAGACTTTTTTATCCAGAGAACTGATCAGATTAGTTTTTAGAAAATCTATATCAATGCAAAATATTGAAAATCTTTTCCTTCCAGAAATAAACATTATGGATATAATTCTTGTATTCAGTAACTGTTTCTTGTATCCTTTTTAATACTATTCTATTTTTCTTTCTTTTTATATATAGAGATAGTTGTGCCTTCAAATCATGTTAATTCCTGATGATTATCTGGACAATTCCCTACAATTTTCTTGGAAACATTTTCTGAAATAGTTCATTATTGCCTCTTTCTTAGGGATGAGAGAAAGTGATTATCTAAATATATCAGTTGGCTTCATGCCTAATGTGAGGCTTGAACTCATCCCCTCTCTATTTCTACCCTAGTGCTTTGACCATTACACCAAACTGATTATCACTACTCTAGTTCTGTTTGCTATGATACTGGTACAATAATAAAAATAAAAACAAAGACAAAACTATACAAGGGATAAGTTGGAAAATTATGCATGACTTCATAGGCAAATGCTAAAATCATACGTTCTATTATTTAATGGATTTAATGGAGTATCATTTATTTATCCATTATTTAACAGATCCCCATTTGACCTGATTTGGGATGCAACAATCAACATACATCAAGATGCTACTTCCTACTCAAAGTAAATAACCACAGTAATTCATACAAGGCATATTAAATTATTCAAGTAATATGCATTATTGAAACAAATGCTGTAATTCACAACATTTGACTAATATCATTATGGAAATTATATAAATTAATGCCCATGTATTATTTTGTGGTACATTGTTATAGGGTCCTTCAGAAGAAGTGGACTTTCCTTTTTTCAGTTCCAACATTCAGTTGAAGGTTCATCAGATATCATTTTCAAAATCTCTAGCCTTACATTAGAGCACTTTATCTGTTTCCGAGAATGGGAGTTTTCTATATAAGCATCTATGATTTAGAACACTTTTCTGAAAGAAGTCTGTTATCTTTTCAATTGCCTATTGCTTAATTTCTAGAAACAGATGTTCTGCTCTGAAGAGGGAATTGCATGACTTCCATAATTGGCTTCATTTCTGACATTTTCCTGTTTAGCTAAATCTGCCCAGACTCAATTGGAAATGTGCAGAAATGCCAGATGGAACCAGGTGGCAAGGTCATAATCCCTTAACACACATTTAGTGTACATGGAAACATTGTCTACACAAAACGCCAGGTCTCAGGTACCAAGCTATGCAGAAACAAAGTGTTCGGGGTGGGCTTTCTTCTTTTAAACTCTCTGTTCTTAAAGAAAAACAAAATAACTCTGAACAAGACCCAGAACAAGTACAATTTTGTCTTTTCTATTAATGTTTTGCCAAAATCTGTAATGTAACTAATACAAAAGTCGCTAGCTTAAATGAATCTTTGTTTTTCCAATTCATTCTGAAGGTTTTTTTGTATGTTTCTTGATGGGAATGGTTTTGAATTGGATGTAGGAAGGGGTGCTTCCCTTCTTTTCTCTCGCACTTCTTTCCATTATGTTTAAGACTCCTTGGCTGCCCACACTTTCCAACTTTCTTTGGGGCTTAATTGAAGAGTGGAAGGCCAGGTAGGCTATAGACCACTTAAGACAGGGATCCCCAACCTTGTTCTGACCCAAACCTTGTTCCAAGGAAACAAACACGAAACAGAGGTAGCAGCAAAACCTTTTAATGATTCTTTATGAATTCTGTTCCTTCATGGTTAAAAGTCTGTTTCAAACTAATTGTCTCTGATACGAATTACCCTTGCCAAGGTTGTACAAGGCTGCCAAAAATACTAGATAAAGTTACTAAGAAATATTTCAAACACAAAAAGTCTCCAAACACAAACCAAGATACTCCAAACGTCCACAAGGCTTGAGTGCAAAAATTTATTTGCTTCCTGCAAAGAATTCCAGTTTTTCAGCTGGCTTTTACCTCTTAAGGGCCATTACCTTGCAGCCTTATTCCTGAATTGCCCATGCTGCTGCAGCTGCTCTTTCCTTCGAACAGCCCTGTGCACATGCACACTGGGCACAGGCTCCTCGAGGACCTCTTCATCACTGCTGCCAGCCTCCACAATCTCCAAAGGCAGCATTCACTGATGGTCCTGGCCCCATCCCTTTATCACATACAGGCCCCTCATCTGAGTCCTTGCTTTCTGAGACCTCAGCTATCTGCAGCTGCTGCCAGCAAACCACAACAAACCCCCAGTCCAGGGCTGGCTACAGCCATGCAACCAGGCCACTTGGGAAGCAGGTGAGCGTGCGCATGTGAAGCTCCCCTCATGCAATCAGTGGACATCTTGTCCCTGTGTGTGAAGCTTCCCTCAGCTGAGCAGAAGCTGCCTTGCCTTTGCATGTGAACCTCCCCTAGTATGTGCAGCAGCCACTTGCCCTAGCATGCAAAGCTTCCTTTATGTGAGCAGTGGGCATGTGCGGCCACTGCTCATACAAATGGAACTGTGCATGCTTGGGCAACCACCTACTAGTCACAAGGAACTTCTCCTGCACCACCAAGCTACAAAGCCAGAATGTCATGCCCTTTTCGGAATCTGATTCCGAGGGAGAGGCCGAGCAGCTAATAGAGAGTTGGAGTGTGGCTCCATTAGCTGTGGAAGAAACTGGGGCTCCAGCTGGGTAGAGCAGGGGAGAGATAGAGCAAGGCAGAGGGAATTCAGAGGAAGATCCAGGCCCATCCCCTCTTTATCCTAGGGCACACAGGGAGGAACGGAGAAGGGAACAATGTGAGTTGCATGGCTTATGGGTGAGGAAAGGGCCCTGATTTCCTTCATTAGCTGCAGCTGGGAACATGGTGTTTTAAAAGGGAGTTTGCACACAGCAACTTGCTGGAAACAAATTGTGTATTATCTTGTTTTGTCGCGGCTCATCTGGTTTCCTGGCATCTTCCCAACTGTGTGTGTTTTGTTGGCCTTTGAAGTCTGCAATTCCTTATCCTGTCCTGTCCAATTAATTGCTGCTCTGTGGTTTGTGTGAATTTTTATTTACAGTTTATATGCACTTTGTTTTCGGACTGAATTTCCTCCACTTAAAGACTGTTCTTGGGAGAATTTTTTCTCTAGCCAAAGGTAACTGGACATTGAGGCAAAGTTAGAGGTATTAGATGGACTTTCTTACTTATGTGACTGTATTGCCTTTGTGCCATGCCCCAGGTCATTACACAGAAAGGTTGGGGACTGCTGATTTAAGAGACAATTATACAGGGAAAATCAGGATATTTTCTCACATCTCTTGCTTATCCCATGATATACAAGTGAAATAGATCCTTGTGCACAACGTACCCCCCCCCCACAGGTAAATTTTATCAAAATTCTGTACTCCTTTGGGGAAAAAATGGAGGGAAAAATAAATTCTCTTTCATCAGATTGAATGATCTGGTAGAAATAAAGCAGGAAAGATTTTTCTGCTAGGCACTGCTTTTTATGTTTCAGAAAAGAGCAGCAGCATTAAAAATAGATGCTGAGGCTTTATCCTCAGGGACTTTGGTGAAAACAAAAACAAGGCACTGTTCGTTAGGGAAAATAATCTGTTCAATAATCTGTTCATGAATTGAAGCTGCTGGTACTTGTGATGTGAATGCTTATAGCTACCATTTATAATTTGATCTTCTATGTTTATTATTTTGGTTTGTCGTGCAATCAGTCAGATGTTCAGGCTGGATTTGACATTTTTATCTACCTATCAGGTCATTCCCAAGGACCTGGGATAAATAGATGTGGATGTGTTAATATCATTGTAGGATGTAAGCAGTTGTGAATAAAGCTGCCTTTTGCAATTGACTGATGGTGATTTTGTCAATGCTGATAGTGTTCAAGTGGTTCTCCAATTGTTTTGTAATTGCTATCAGTACTACCTTTGCCTTCTTTTGCTATAGTACCTTCACATTATTGTTTTGTTGTTATTATTATTATTATACAATCACATATTGTTTTGTTATTCTCTTCATCAAAATCAGATCGTATGTGTTGTAGTTCGCTGGCAGCCGGTGCAGATGGTAGCGGTAGCGTCGGACAGTGAGGAAGAAAGGGAACCAGTCAGGGAGTCTGGAGAGGATTTGAACAATGGTCCTGTGTCCGATGCAGGTGCCTTCGGAGCCTTCAGAGTCTAACAGCAGTGAAGCAGAGCACCCAGGGGAGCTGTTCCCAGTGCATGTGTGTCCAGAGCTGCTAGAAGGTGAGAGCAGCTGAAACAGAAGGGACAATTTGGATATAAGGCTGTGATTGCCCCTCCCATAAGGGATAAAAGTCAGACCTTAGTGACAAAAGCTTTGCAGGAAGCAAAGTAGTTCGATAGATTCCAAGTTTTCCTTGAAGCTCTGTGTACTCTGGTTGGTTTTTTCTGGTACTTCAGTTGGTTTCTGTTATAATTAATTTGGATACTTCTGTTTTTGGCAGCATTCCACCGCACTGAAAGGCATGTGCTTATCTTGGGGAACTGTTTACAAATTAATTCTGGTTGGGAATGAAAGTTATTCTCAACATTGCAATAGAATAGGTTTTGCTTTTGAAACAAGTTTGTGTTTAATTATGTTTGATGAAGCCTGAGTCAGAACAATATGGGCTTTAAATCTTCAATATTATATATCACACTGAAAATTCTGCCACTATTAAAGAAGGGGGGGGGAATTAAGGATAGAAGTAACATGGACAGAAAACCTCTAGATAGCATTCCTGGGAGCGCACAGACTTGTTTGCCTTGAACCATTGTAATTTCTTTTGATAGTAACTGTAAGGCCAGTTTTAGATGAAGCAAATGTAAAAGTAAGAGAGTAGTCCCAAATTGTGGAAAAATCAAAGAACCACCTATATTGTTCCCAGACAGAAACAGGTAATTTTTGAAGGTAATGATCAGATCCGTGATGTAAGGGACTTCCTTTGACCCAAATCTTCTTCAAAAGCATTCTTCAAATGTATATGGAAAATTAGAGATTGTGAATCAGAAGTGATTGCCCTGTAAAGATAATGAAGGGATGATTGATTGATTGATTGATTGATTATATGCCATCTGGTTGGTGTTGATCCTTAACAACCACATAAATAGATTTTCTTCAGGATAGTCTGACCCCAATACTAGTCCTTCAGATCTTCCAATAGTAAATGTTTCCTCTGTAACTGGGCCCATCCACCTTGCTGCAAGTCATCCTCTTTTTCCTTCCTAAAGGATTATTAATGAGAGTTAAATTTTTATTTATATATATATAATCACTTTAAGACTGGATGTCTGGAGAGATTAGCAGATTAACAGAGTTGGAAAGGACCATGTAGGTCATCTAGTCCAACCCTCCCCATCCAAGCAGGAGACCCTACACCATTTCTGACAAATGGCAGTCCAATTTCTTCTTGAAAGTCTAAAATGATGACACTCCCACAACTTCCGAGGGAAAACTGTTTCATTGGTTGATTGTTCTCACTGTCAGAAAATTTCTCCTTATTTCCAGTTTAAATTTCTCCTTATCCAGTTTCCCTCCATTAATCCTTGTCTGACATACAGGTGCTTTAGAAAATAGCTTGACCTCTTTCCTCTCTGCAGTACTCCCTCAAGTATTGGAACACTGCTATCATGTCTCCCCTTGTCCTTCTCTTCTAAATAGCCAAGACTGTTAGTCTTAAATAGACTTTTCTTGTCACTATATAGAGGTTTAAAATGCAGGGGATAGAGTTGTGGTAAGTTATCTTATCTTCCTTCCATGTCTATAGTGAAAACTGGGAACATTCAAATTCTTAATGAACAGCTAGGGCTACAAATTTCCCCTCCACCTGAAAGAGTGGATCCTTAAATAGCAGTCTTAAAGTCTGTGACTCATTGTTCCACTGGAAGTGAAAGACAGATTGCTTACCCAATTCTTCCCCTTCCATTTCTAAGTCACAGTAATGATATTAACAATGAATGAGAATTCTATTCCATTCAAATTTTAAGAGAGAGCGTTGCATTTTCCATGAACAATATGGAATTAATCTGAGGCTTTAAATAGATGACTTGACAGATTTATTCACCTAACAGTCATTTATCTATTAAAAAGAAAGATATTTCAACAACAAAAATTCATTCTGAGAGACAATTTAGCATTATACAAGAACTCATCTCATTTTTATATCAAGGTGGTACTTTTACATCTGAGTCCTTGGATTTCTCAAAAGTTCTCAGAATGAAATAAATCAATACAGTAGATATAGTATTTATACTTTTCATGTTTCCTAAGAACTTGTAATGTAAATTCTCTTCCTGGGTATGAGGAGAAAAGATGGACTAAAAGGGAGTAACTGGCCCAAAGCTACCTAGTTAACTTTCATAAAAAGACTGGACTTGAAGTGGGATGTCTTCAGTCCTAGTTTACACTTTAAATATTAACTACATATTTTACTATTTAAATCATTGAATAACATAGCTTAAATTTAAGCTAAACTAAACTTTTTATGAAGGCTTCAGTAATGATTATGTATCATATTTCAGTTGTAGAGCCCTTTAATCCCCAGAATGGATTTCTTTCACTTCACTTAAAAAGCTAGACATGTTGTCATGCTACTTTCACAGACAGATACTTTAATGAGAAATGGAGTCCTTGACACTTTTGGTGTGTATTTGATTGATAGTGTTTGCCTGGCAATACATTACTGATTCTGAGAGAAAGGGCCTATCTTCATTTTAGGCTGATTAAAAAGTAAGAGCTTGTTGTCAGGTAAGAACTGTGCTGAAAGATTCAAACAACTGGAAGAAAATAGGAAACAAAGAAATTAAGAAGCCAAATCCATTTGTTGCCCCCAAAAGAGTAAAGACCATCACTATATATTAGCTTTAAAATAGTAATTCAAGTACTGGAATTCTTGAAAACCTAATCCATTCCTTCCCCCCTCCCCTCAAAAAAGGAAAAGGGGGGGGGGATTCTAAGAAAATTGAAAAAGTTGACAGAACTAGGTATGTTTAGCATAATGAAGAGAAAAACTAGTGGGGACACGATAGTGCTAGTAGTTGAGGGGCTTTTGCAGAAAAGGAGTCGATCTATTCTTCAAAGCATCTGTGGGCAGGACAAGAAATAATGGGTGAAAGATCATTAAAGAGAAGCCTAATCTAGAACTAAGGAGAAATTTCCTGATAGTGAGAACAATTAATCATTGGAACAACTTGCCTCCAAAAGTTGTAGGTGCTGCATCATTGGAACCATTTAAGAAGAGATTAGACAGCTATTTGTCTGAAATGGTATAAGATCTCCTATCTGAGTTTAAAGTCCCTTCCAACTCTGCTAGTTATGTTCTATGGTCATGCTTAGAAAAGCACCACTTTTGATTTCTGGAAGCTGCCAAAGAGTTGACTTTACAATTATAAAAAATTGGCACCTGAAAAAAAAATCTGGATACCATTATTTGGAAGTTGACCATAAATATATCATGGTCTACCATGGAATCTAAGCCAGTTGATCCACTGTAGACTTCTACTCTTTACCAACTGTTGATTGATATAATACTTAAACTTTCCAAATCCATTTAGAAGCTTTCCCCCAAAGTTAGATGTTATTATAAGACTTCTTTCACATTAATCAATTCAAATGCTGGGAGCCCAGTAAGAACTGGTATAACAATAATAAGCTTAACTAGTTACAACAGTGTGAAAACATAACATGTTTTTTAACAGGCATTATATTAATAATGAGCAAAATTTTAATCAATGGAGCAGGAAATTATCAAGAAAAATGAAGTTATTTATTGGCTCTCTCCCAGATTTTTATCATCAGAAAATTGTCATTATTTTCTATATATTATAGCTATAGAATCATAGTTGTTACATGAGAAACATATTTCCACTGCAAATATATATCTTGGATAGAAACAAATAGTCCGGTAAGAGTCTTTAAAAGATATGTTGAGATGAAATGAAAGACACCCCTCCTTCTGTCTCTATATTTGTAGATGTATTTGTAATGTTTCCAGATAAAACACATCCAAAGGGCTGAATTGCAATAAATCATGAGTGGAACAGAAATAGATAACCTTAAAAAGGATTTTTGTTTTGTTTTTCTTTTTAAAAGAAGAGATTTTGCATTTCTGTTGCCAGAACAAATTTTATTGTTAAGCTCTCAAGCTGTTTCAAACATTTTAGTTTCTTAAGTATACCAGATGGATTGAATAAACAGATTCTTTATACAAGATAGAAATATATCTCATATGAATAAATATATTTTTCCTCTTTGTCTCTGCTGGAATACGGCCATTAATTGCCCCCATACTGAAGCAATGCGTGAAGCCACAGAATGACAGAGAATTACTCCAGCAAATAAGAATCTCCAGCAAAACAGTAACTGGAAAAATGCAATTCACTATATCACCAGCTAATAGGTTTTCTTCATCCTTAGGCACATTTGTCCTTGCTGTTAAACCAACATTCAAGCCAAGAATAATCTGCCTCTAACCCTTCATATACAGCCAAAACCCAGAGGAAACATGAATAATGGTGATGGATACTACATATCATATTTATCAATATGTGATGTGCTATAGGTAGCACATATATATATTTTTACCTGCTGTGTCCATAGAGATTATGGGACCTTGAAATCACCATCACCCCAGAAATATTTGAGCAATTGGCCTACAAATCATAAAATGGTCTTGTCCTATATCTTATTGAGCCAGAAATTGTGTGACAGATATTGGGTGTCAACTACTTCAGTTACTGATAGCTAATCTTACTTACCAGGCTAACATAAACATTATACTGTATATAATGCTGCTCATAGTCACAGGGCTATGAGGAGTCTGATGAAAGCTTATACTGAGCCCTAGAGGTGCAGTGGTTAGAATGCAGTATTGTAGGCTAATTCTGCCCATAGACTGGAGTTTGAATCTGACAGGGCTTGAGGTTAACTCACCCTTCCATCCTTCCAACATTGGTAAAATGAGGAGCCAGATTGTTGTAGGGGCAATATGCTGACAATGTAAACCATCAGAGAGTGTTGTAAAACACTATGGATCAGTATATAAGTTTAAATGTTACTGCTATTGCTTTTATCCTTTTAATAAAATTAATTGAAAGAGTTGTAACCAAACTCCTCCTGATTTTTTTTGTTTACCCACATAGATTAATACAACTCTCCTCCTACAAATTTACTGACCCAATGTACCAATCACTCTAGAAATCTGATAGTGATTTATATAGAAAATATACTAAGTCAGAGTCCAGCAAAATATTCACCCTCTGTCTGTATTAGACTGTACAGATGGAAAGGATGAAAGGAATATTATCACAATAGTTGGAAAAGATATTAGAAAGGAGGTGTGTCCCTTGTCTTTTAAGATGGACAATCAACAGCAAGTGCACAGATATTGCACACTAACTTTCCTAAGCATTATCCTGCTCATACAGAATGAAAAATCTCACCTATTTTATTCTTTCTAAGTTATTTATTTCTTTATTTGATGTATTTGATTTAAAAGCCACCCATCTAGTGACTCTGGATGACACATAATGATTAAATATACACATATATACACATGATATATGACCCTAGTTGCCTGCCCCCCTCTCTCACACACACAACACATCAACAGCAGAGTTCATTTATCCCAATGATCCCAATGCTTGTTTATAGAGATATGTTGAATAATAATTATGTTGTCTATAGAATTTTAAAATAACTTATATTACTTCCTCCTTCCCACTATTATTGTTCTTATTCTAGGCCAGATGTTGAATGGAAAAAACTAAACTAATCTGTATCTTATCTCTCTCTTTTTCTCTCTCTCTCATCTATCTATCATTATCTATTACAAAAATGGCTTGCAACTAACCTTTTTCATTTATCCATCTCTTCAGAAAAGAAACTTTTCTTATTATTTATTATTTAGAATATGGAGACTACTTGTCTATAAAGTCACCAAGAGTCAGATATGGTTAAAATAATAACATATAGCCACCCATTTTATAACAAATTCTGAGCATTTCCCAATTAATATCAATGATGTTCACTGTTGTTATGGTTTTTCTTGAGAAAGAGGTGATACATTTTTGTTTCTTGTTTATTTCAGAACAGCTTCCTTTTTAAAATCTACTTTGTGTTCTGTCTGTGTGTGTAAGTTTCTGATCTGTAGATCAAGAAGCTTGTGAATAAAAGACAACAAAGTAACACTGCTTCTGAACAATCAAACAGCGACACTAAAAGTAAAACTGATATTTAATTTTCTTTGTCTGCTTCATTTTTTCTTCTTCCATTAACTCTCATGAAGGAAGCTGCAAGTGATGTTGGGAAGAGTGAAAAAGCAGGAATTTTTGAAGAAGGCAGAAAGTTGTATAGTATGCATGACCTAATTTTCTACATACTTTGAAGAGTTCATTCCAGTTCAGCAATAGAAGAGAGCTACCGCTAAGCCCTATTCAAATCTTGGAGCACTATCAGTAATCATAGTGCTCTAAGCTGTGTGGTCTAAGCTCATCTTTCTACCAGTATTATTCAAACAATATCCAGCTTTGTGTGTATCCATGCTTCTGCAGGAGGAAAGCCTTTGCACACATGTTTGAATGTGCCTTGTTTTCATAAGAGTCATATTTCAATACCAATCAATCAGAAAGAAAATTTTGCTGTCACTACAGAATTGGAGCTCCACCCGTTTTATTATATTACATTACAACTCTCATGAATTAGGGCAGTGATTTGTGTTTTTGGCCATCATCTTGACTTTTTGGCCTATTGATGACCCTGTTCCATGTGCAAAAATGAATGATGAAGTGCTATCTGAGATCTTCATATTTGCAAACTTAAAAATAATAATACATTGCAAAGTATTGGCAAATGGAGTAGCTAATGGTGTGATAATGTCTTTTGACTATTCACACACATATAATTATAAATCTGTTTTTCTTTAATGCAGTCCAAGATTCCTTACTACTGTTGCTGCATTCCACTAATGTAACTCTAAACTTCTAAATGTGTAGACAAGCATATCTTAACACTAATTTTCCCTTTTCCAATTAGTATTTTTCTTTTTTTAAAAACAATAAACCATTCTCAGTATAGAAGAACATGAAAGCCAAAAATACATAATATTCCAGCAGGATGACATGGCATGTGGTATTGTGGCATTTAAATTTTCAGAAAACTTTGAAAAGAAAAGATTGACATTTAGGTTTCCTTTTGAGAAAAGCTAATATTATTTTTGCCTGCTGTCCATCAGTAGAGAGCATGAATGCAAATGGAAATTGGAAAATACTGAAATAAATATTGGAATGGAATTAATGCAGCCAAATCCATTAAGACAGAAATGCAGACAAAGGGGAAAAAAGGGAAAAAAAGATTTAATAAGTAATGAATCTAGACTGTCAGTCACTTTGAAGCAAATCAAGGACCTGCTTTTTATGACTTCTTATTTATTTGATAAATCCAGTAAATTAAAACTAGTTACAAGGAATGGATGGTGCAATATGCAAAATAAAGGTGGCTAGATGATAGCTAGCTGGATGGATGGATAGACGGATGGATGGACAATGACAGATGGACAGATGGACAGACAGACAAGCAGACAGACCATTCTTAATATTCTAAATTTTGCTCTTAAAAAGATTATCTGCAAGAAGAAAAATAGTGGTGATATTTGAATCTCCGTGGATGGCATTACCTACTCAGCTCTTCTGATGATGGAATATCATTCATCTGAAAAAGGTTTCAATTTATTTTTTTTTTTAAAAAGGCAGCAATACATTCTTCTGCATGACTTCTATCAGAAATAAGATTTTGTTGAATTTTCAAAAAAGCCATTTCTTTATTCATGAAAATAAAGGTTCCTAACATATGGCACTATTTATTTCTGGGGTTTAAGATGTGCTTGCTTTCATTCTTCATAAAAAAGACTTTGTGCAGCAAGCTACAACTTAAGAAATTCCAAGGTGACTGGAATACAGAAGAACCCTAAGATGAAATATCAAAATAAAGATTAACCTACAAGTCAATAATTCTGGCTTGGTTTTACTTCAAATGAAACAAAAATTAGAATCTAAGCCAAAAAAAAAAGCATTTTAGTTGGTTTTCAAAGACTTACAAATGTTTAAATCTGCAGTTAAGTAGGAAAGGGAGAAATCAATCCTTTTCTCCCTACATGATCCAAATGTAAATACATCAATCAACCTTTTTTCCAGACTAAAAGTTTTTTTCCTGCCCTCTTGTTTTCTGGGGACACTTACTTTAAATAATATTTACTTATTAAACATATTTTTATGGCTGCCCATCTACAAAGACACCTTGGACAGCAAGCAAAAATCATAATCCATAATCTTAAAAAAATATTGTAACAGACATAGCTGTCAGGCCCTGAACCAAATTTCACAAACCATGGACTTGCACTCACATTAACACATTAAGATTCCATTAACACCTTGGTGCCAGTACCTGGAGGAAAAGCAAGTGTTTAGAGCTTTGTGAAAACCAGCAGGGGCACTGCTGTTCATATCTCAAGGAGTTGCTGTTCCACAGGAACTGGCACTCAAACACAGAAGGCAGACTTTTGAAGACCCTACCTAGCACCATTGCTTTACTGATGGGACCTGCAACGTGTCCACTTTGCCTCAACTGATGGGATGAGAACAGACACAGTCAGGCCTGTTATGGGCTAGAATTCTCCACATATTTTAATTAGAAATATTTTTTTATTCTTTTGTTTTTTTCTGCCTATAAATGTAATAACTTCTGAAAAAAGGATCAAGATACTGAAAAGGTTCACTATATGGGTATATGTGTTTAATATACACACACAAAGTGAGAAAGCTTCTTTTGGCTATTTATAATATCAAGATTCTGTAACCATACTATAAATCTTTACAGCCAATAGTTGTCCACATATATAAGTCAACCAAGAGATTTTTTGATTCCAGCCAGTAACTACATCTTGAACCACATATCTCATCAAACATCTTTTTCCCCATATCAAAAAACCAAAATATTTTACTAGCGTTTTCTTAGGTCATTATACTTTCAACTGTTCTATCAACATTTCTGTGACTGACAGGTTGATGGTTCTGCATTCAGAAGTTTTTATCTAATCAGGCCAGCATGCTGATACAATATTATCCCAAAGCAGTGCAACAGTAGAATGACCTCCAATGAGAACAGCATCTGTGACTTGAAGCACATAAGTTGTTGTTTCTAAATCATCATTTTTCTGCCTTGAAACAGCTTTTGCCTGTTCACAAATGCAATGCCATTGGCATAGTGATGTATCAAAATTGCTCGTAGTTGCAAACCTCCTGTCAGGTGATCAACAGAGGACTTCTCTCATATATGTATTAAGATAGCACTGTCACCTCTCCGTCAACTTTTCTTTGTCACGGAATTCAAAGAACTGGAATTTCAGATGGCATTTAGTTCTACACAGGAGAAAGAACGGCTGGTGAGAGAAAAATTAAAGTTAGGAGTTTAATTATTGTGAAAAAGTATTATTGGGGCAGGTGTTTGCATGAAAGTGAATAAACATAAGCTTTATGTAGGAATTAGCATAGTGATATGCATGCCTAAGCTAATTAAGTCTCTCCACAGGTAAGAACTGGTATCTATAGCATACTTTTTCACTACGGAGAGAGAAATGTAGCCTAGAATTGGAAGAGAAAGAGTCAGAATTTAGAGAAGTGGTAAAATCCTTGAAATAAATCGTAATCAACAAGAGGCAGGTTATGTATAGATGTGCAAATTAAGACATGGAGACAAGGGAAGAAAAGTGTGAAGTCTCTCAGTTCCTCTCTAGTGATCAATATGCTTCCAAGTGCAGAAAGTCGATGCACACGAAGTTGATTTTCAACATGAGTTCCAATACAGCTTTAGGACATCAAAAGATCCTTGAAAAGGAAAAGGGATCAATGTTTTCTCTTCTTCTGAAAATAGCAGGCATTTCCCCCCAATTCTGTCTTTTGGCTCTTCATTTTATTATTACATGTTATAGCTGTTTAGGTTTTCATTCCTTGCAGAGATCATGAAAGGCCATTTTGATTTTGAATGAAACAGGGCAGTTAAGCAAGGACCACCCGTATGTGCTTGGACATAAACCTCACTGGAAACTTGGGCATGGAGGAGGCATAATAATATACAGGTAGTTTTTGACTTACAGTTCATTTAATGGCCATTTGAAATCACAACGGCCCTGAGAAAATGACTTATCACAAATCATTTTTCACACTTACAACCAATGCAGCACCACCATGATCACATGATCAAAATTTGGAAACTTGGCAACTGACTCATATTTATGAGGGTTGCAATATCCCAGAGTCATGCGATCATTTTTTGAGACTTTCTAATGAGCAAAGTCAATAGGGAAGCCAGACTCACTTAACAGCCATATTACTCACTTAACAACTGTAGTGATTCACTTAATAACTGTGGCAAGAAAGGTCATAAAATGGGGAAAATTTGACTTAATAACTATCTCACTTAGCAATAGAAATGTTGAGCTTCATTATGGTCGTAAGTTGAGGACAACCAGCATATATCATATATACTCATGGATAAACTGACTCTTGAAATTTTCATGCGCTTCAATTTTCACAATTGAATTATCTGTGAATAGCATAACTTTCATGACATTTTGGTTAAGAATTAGAGGGCTAGCTTATCTGCAAATGGGCCTATTTGCAAGTATATACAAGCACTTTAAAATATTACCACATATAGTCACAGAAAAATCATCCACATATAAGCCAAACCCAATTTGGGGGTGTATTTTGCAGCCTAAAATTCTCTGTAGTAAATAAATACTAGGAAATAAATATATTCTTCTCAATAACGAAATAGGCATTTGCTTTGCTGCATTCTTTTAATAGTTTGCTTCTAACCATTTTAATTAATCTGAATTGGGGACCAAAAATATGACTTGTTCTGGCCACAGAAAGAAATGGGTGACATTTTCTAGTAAACAAAATGTCAGGGGACTTTTAAAATAGCTTAAAATCTGGAAGGAAAACTGAAGGGTGCATTATTTTATAATGCATTGAAGTAGATCCACACTTTTCCCTTTTTTCTAGTCACATTTCCTTTGCCCCCTTTTTTCACAGTTTGCAAAGTGCCTTCTTTTTACATCCACTCTCTGCCTCCTATACTTTTAACTCCCCCTTTGGGTTTCTCATACCTTCTTCATTGAACTGACACTTCAGAGATGAGAAGACCCCCTTTCACTTTATTACTGATTGCATCCAATGACAAGATCCTACCAGTGGTTTTTGCAACAACTGCAGAGAAATAGAGGAGGAAGTTTGCAATGGCAGGATATAAAGAGAAAGTAAGACTACTGTGGGAAAAGGAAATAAATTCAAGTGGAAAAATCCAAGGGCATCGGGAAACTAAAATAAAAGAGGAGAAATAACATTTAATCTTTACAAATAACATCATAACATGGGTAGGAAAGAAATCTATCCAGGATATCTTTCCAACCAAATTCTTTGATTGGATGGATAGAGAACTTACATTGTTCAGTACAGAAAATGGAGTTGGAATAGAAAATAAGAATTATAAAAAAGAAGAGGTATATTAAATAATAATTTTGTTACAGCTTTTAAGTCTATATATTTGGATATGATGTCAGCCTGTAGGCAACAGATCTATAGTAAATTATTTCAAACCTAATGGAATTCCAGAAGTACTGTAGAAATATATTTATTTATTTATTTTCATTTCTATTCTGCCCATCTCCCCTACAAGATTCCTCTGGTCACCTTACAAATTATATTTATAAAGGAACTCCATCCAAGCCAGATGTTTATTTTGATTTATTGTGGCTTCTTGACAGGAATTTGAAATAAAAATCCTTATACATTCTACTCAGGATGTTGAATGTTGGTGTACTGAGAAATGTAAATGTGAAAGTGGCAACTTAAAATATCTTCACAAGGACCATGCAATTGTATATGCAATTTTTAAAATATCCCTACTGCTCTAGATTCAATGAAATTCAATGGATCAAAGACCTGTGTTTTTCCTTCATTGCTACATAAACAGGCACCTTCAAGATCCAGTCCTTATGTCAAAATGACGAAGAAGCATGACACCATCACAACACAAGTTTCGCCCCTTTCATACCAGTGAGTGACAGCATAATGTAGGTAATAAAAAAGGCACACATGTGCAGAGTTTGGTCCAGGGATGGGATGCTACCGATTCTGCCTGGTACTATAGAACTGGTAGCTCTGAACAGCAGCAAGCACAGAACTGGTTCTGTGTTTGCTGCTGTTTGGTCCACCCCCACCCTGCCCAGGCTCTTACCTGTCCTTTATTTCCTGATTTTTCAACCTCAGCTGCTGTGCGCGGGACAGCTGAGGTTGAAAAAGCAGGAAAAAAAACTCTTTTCAAATGCTGTGTACCCGCATGCAATGCTTATCAGCTGTCCGGATGGCACAGTTAAGGTGTTTTGACATGTGCATGCGCACAAAGCATTCATGCGCATGCAAAATGTAATAACTGAACCGGTAGTAACAACGGTTGAATCCCACCCCTAGTTTGGTCATTTCCCTTTCCCCATCTGCTGTCTCTGCTACTGATTGTTTGAAATAACCCACCTGATATCCTGCTGAAAATTGCCTCCATTCTTCAGAAGAAAGGCTATTTCTTTTATGCTTTGGGATCTCTTCAGTTATATTGTTGATGTCATTTGAGAAGATCTCTTTCTCTTTAGGCTTTTGTGGAGTTCAAAAATAAAGTAGTTTGGATTTGGTTGCAGCAGCAAAGTTGGAGATCTTCATTGCCAGGAAATTTGCTATTAATTCTCTTGCCTACATGGGACCCAGCCACTAAATTAACTGTCGTTAGTGATATATTAAGTTTTCAAGGTTCATGACAGATTTGGATCCTCATCCATTCTGAGGCAGGCAGCAGACATTCCCATTGCCTCTGCAAATCAAACTGCCACTATAGAAGTCATGTACGTGACAGTGACTTTAAGTAGTGTTATGGCTCGCATACCACGTTTTCTGTTATTAAAAATATAATTCCAGTAGCCTCAAGTGACTTATCCAAGAGCGATAAGAATACCAGTGGTGACAATTTAAACTGTTTTAGGTCTCTTAATGGAGGCAATTTATGATTTCATCAGAAATGGTCTTATTTGTATCCAAAGGTTCAAAGCAATCACAGCAATGACCTCACACAGCTAACACAAAAAGAAGTACTTATGTGCACTTTGGGCTGTCACACAAACTGCATCATGACAGAACATTTCCCTCTGAGGGGAAAAAAAGAGAGACAGAGAGAGAAAGAGAAAGAAAGATTTAACTCATTGCTATCTTTTCCAAGAAACTTTAGCCTTGCCTGGGTTTATTACATTTCTAAATGAGAATTGGCCACAAACGTGTTGGAAAACACCTAATGCCGTTATAATAATATGTGACAAATCACAGGACTGATTTGTTTTTCTTCCTGAGAAGCTCCATCAAAATGAGTAAATTCTTACTTTCCAGCTGGAGAAAGAGAAAAGGAGGGAGAAAGAGAGCACTTAATACTCCGCTGCATTATCACATTTTAGTCTCCTTCAGTGATCACATGTGACATCTTATCTGAAATTGGTGGGAAAACTAATTAAATCTCATTCAAAATTTCTTCAGAAGGCAAAAATAACTTGAAGGAATTCTCTGTTTGATATCCGGATTCAGATTTGCCCCTGACAATTGCAAACCAAGGGCTATTTAGTTAGAATATATTGTTATATCAATTCTAAGTTCTATTTTTTTTAACCAGAAACTATTGTCAAAGGTGTGAAAAAAATTGCAATTCAGAATTCCAAATCCTTAGCAGATAAATCTTTCTCTAGAATTTAAAAATGACAATATTCTTCCTATAGTTAAATACAGCTTTACATTTCAGCAACTTCTAGACACTTAAATTTTCTGCAAAATAAAGTTTTGTTTTTCATTTGAGCTATGTGTTGGCAAAGCATTGACAAAACAATAAGAATTGTAATTTTCCTCCCCGATGTATTTAAACTGAATTATGTGTCATACTGTTTTATACCCAGTCATGCTCTAAGTCAAAGCAACCCTGTGAAAATGGAACACAAGAGCATTAAATGCACAGATTATATAAAATTTATTTGCAGCTAATACAGCAGTCATCTGGTATAGATTTATAAAATATTTCTTTTGCAGGTCTGGACATCTATTGTAACCAAATAAGCATTTTCAATTGGTTATGACAGTTTAGATTCCAATATTAATTGTCTCCCTACTATGTTAAGAATGAGATGATAGAGAATTAGAAAAAAAAGGATATGTTAAACTATTATATGAATTGACACTTGTCCAAACTACATATTATGCAGAGCTGTTTAACAATGGAATGTGCTTTTTATCACTATTTGAAATATAATTAGTTAGAATTGTTTAATTTGAAAGAGGGGACTTAGAGAGCAAAAATGATAGGAGATATTTAAAAAACGATAAAGACCAGAGGTGGTATCCAGCAGGTTCTGACCAGTTCTGGAGAACTGGTAGTGGACATTTTGAGGAGCTCAGAAAAACAGCAACTACACCTCTGACTGGCCCTGCCCCCATCTATTCTCTGCCTCCCAAGTCTCAGTTGATTAGCTGGATCTTCTTTTGTGCCCTGCACAGGAGAATGGAGCTGGAAAGCAGGTTAGTGGGATAGGGAGAGAATAGGATTTTGCAGTAACCTTTCCCCAGGAGTGGGGTGGGAATGCAGATTTTGAAGTATCTTTCCCCTGGAATGGAATGGAAATGGAGATTTTACAGTATCCTTCCCCTGCCATGCCCACTAAGTCACGCCCACCAAGCCACAGCACGTCCACCAAGCCACACCCACAGAACCGGTAGCAAAAAATTTGAATCCCACCACTGGCAAAGACGATGACACAAAAAGCATACCAATGCAATTATTTTTACCGACTCTTCCATGCTCCATACAACCATGATACCTGATAAAGTTTCAGATTCCAAAGTGTTGAGATGTAATTCAATATTACATTACCCTATTTAACATTTAAAGATTTCCCCATAAATCTTCTTATGTGCATTAAAATACCATTTCACGATAGTCTCATAAGGTAAATGAGCCTTCAGTTTTTTTACATCTCCAAGAAACAAAATCTAATACCCATTATGATTTTTATGATTTTAATACAACTGTTGTTGGCAGGAATGCCATAAAATTTCAATATCATTTGCTACTATAAATCTGCATCTTAGATTCACAGAAAAAAGATTGTCTGCTTTGCACCATTACAGCTCATGTTTATAAGTCCTTAGCCTCTTAAAAAATATACAGTATAAGCAACCAGAAAATGTAACATTTTAACATGGGCTAAATATACCGTTAAGTATATTTTTGGTATAGATTATCTCCACACTCCTTTATCCTATTAAAGGAATTTCTGCATAACCTCAAATCATATCCACTAGATTTGCAATGAGTGAGAAGACCATAGACCATGCAGAAAAAAAAGCTTGTTCAGAGAGTCACTTTTGTCTCCATGCAAAGCTCCCTAAGGAAATATTCTTGTAGAGAATGTCTCTGCATGAAAAATGGGTTACTGAGAAGAGTGCTGCAACAACCTAAGAAAAGTTGTCACTGACAAATGCAATCACAAAAGTCAACACCAAGAGACACTTGCATGCTGCATTTTTATATAATCATGGAAGATGGGAATAACCAGACAAAATAGCCCGTTTCCTATTCATAAAGATGCCAGCAATCACCTCCATGATTGACTACGTAACTAATGTTAGCTTCATTCTGGTTTTTTTTTTTTTAATTCCAGATAAAAATTGAATTACTACTTTCACTTCAAATGCTGTATCTCTTAGAGATTCCAGACACCCCCGAGGTTACTAAAGCAAGCTTCTACAAACCGGGTTCTGGGGAGATTGATTGATTGGGTTATTTGTGACTCTAAAATGGAGGAGGGGGAGGAGAGAGAAAGAGGTTACTCAAAGATAGCCAATTTTCCAATGCTACATCTTTACTTCATGATCAAGAGTTCTGAGATTTATTTTTTTGAATAATAGATTCTACAGCCTGAAAAGTTTACAAACTTTAACACTCTGTGTTATAGTATCCAGGCATATTGTTTTATTGGTACATGTTTCATTTCTCTATATTGGCAATCAAACTTTATGAGAAATCATAGTCAGAATGCAATCTTTCAAATTATTTAGATGATATTTATAAATCGACTGATTTAGCTCTAGTTTGATCCAGGCACTCCAACATAACATCTTCCCCATTCCAGTTGGGATTATCCCACAATGTCAAATTCTCATGTGAATCTAGATCATAAGCACTTATTGATCAACAACCAAATAGCAATTGCAATAGCAGTAGCATTTAGATTTATATGCTGCTTTGTAGTGCTTTATAGCTCTCTGTAAGCAGTTTACAGAGTCAGCCTATTGCCCCCAACAATCTGAGTCCTCATTTTACTGATCTCAGAAGGATGGAAGACTGAATCAATCTTTAGCCGCTCAGGATCGAACTGCTGGCAGTTGGCATAATTAGCCTGCAACATTTCATTCTAACCACTGCACCAACATGGCTCTTATATCTAACAAGATAAATATATCGAGCAACTTTCATGACTGGAAATGAAGATCCCTTTTTATATATAGATAGTCCTGACTTAACAGTGTAACATCAAAGGTACGATGGCACTGAAGAAATGGTATCTACAACCAACCTTTGAAGTTATGATAGTTGCAGCAACCCTACAATAATGTGATGAAAATTTGAATGCTTGGCAATCAATCTATATTTATAATTGTAGAGGAAGAAGATGGCAAATGTCAGATGTGGGGAGGGGGGACAGAGGGCTGTGTGAGTGATAGACAACAGTGGCAGGCAGCAATGCAGGGTATCCAAAAGGGCAGAGATGGGGGAGAGGTAGCAAATGAGGAGAGTTGGAGTACCGGCAAGCATGGTAGGGTGATGGACATTGTCTGCTGAAGGTAGCTTACCAGGCCCTGTTGAAGAGGAGGTAGCAGGACATAGTCAGTGGTTTCATTCAGGGCAGGAGAAACATGAGACTTTTGCCTAATAACGTATGTTCCTCAATTCATAACCAGGACTACCAGAATTGACACCGTGAAGCAGAACAGTCTCACAATGTTTCGCCTATTGGCCGCTTGCTTAACAAGGGAAATTCCAATTCCACTTCGACTCACTAAGCAAGCCCTACCTATATTTTGACTCTAAAACTTGCCAAGATTTCAAAGAGGTTGTACTTATTCTCTAAATAGGTTGGTCAATATTCAGAAGTCTTATTCCACAAGAATATATGGTAAAGTTGAAAATCTAGCTGAGTAAAAGCTGCTTTCATTAAATGCAATCTCACTCAGTTTGATCAAAGAAATTTATGGGGGTTGGTCTGCCATAATTTTTTATCTCTATCACAAAATAGATTACAATAACAACAGAAAAATTGATATTTCCTCTTTGTCTAAGAATTTCATGTGAGAGCTATAAAAATTCATACAGCCACTGTAAGAAAAAGCTCTTCGGAAACTCTAGAAAATACTCTTTTTATCACTTACTGAACATCCAGATTTTTGTAGGTCTGATCTGATACCCTGGCCTAAATTACTTCACTCAACAAAAAAGTGAAAGTTGGTAGATCAGCAACTGGAATGCTTAGTACGCATGGCACTTCTCTTTTAATCTCTTTGATATTTTCTTTAGTGAGGGCCAATCCTATTGGGGCTATTAAACTGAACTGATTTTATATGGAAAGAGGCAGTTAGTTACAGTAGCTCTTAATTCCAGTCTAGTATGTATGGAAGGTTTCTCAGTGTGCAACCTACCTTCTGTGGGGAATGCCAAACAAAGATGCAAAGTTGGATTTCCATTTCACAAACCACAACTTTATCTTTTTGGACCTCCTGCATGTGAACTGGATTACCTGTAAGCAGCCCACTCACGGACTGTTTTCCAAAGTGTGCATAAAGCAAGGTGCCTTTGGAATACATACAAAGATTGCTCCAAAGAGAGTTGCTGTGGAAGCAAAATATGGTGCTTAGGAATGCAGAATGAGGAATTAAGGGGGGAAAAAAGCAGGTCACAAGCAGTATCACTGGGGATTTGTTAAAGGAACCTATGGATAAAAGCATAGCATTAGCACTCCCTAAATAGATTGTAGAAAGTCAAACTGTACAGAGGAGAGAATACGTGAATTTATGTTTAACTGAGCTCAGTTTATTTACTTCTAGAAAAAATTATAATCATCACAAGGCTCATTAACATTGATTTTCAAAGTCCCCATCTGAAATTAATGTGTCCTTGGCATTTGAATATAGGAAGCTCTGATATTAATGGGCAGTTGGAACCCTTCCACGTATATTCTCCAGATGTGTATTAGTTTACATGCACAGCCAGACAAAAGATTTGTCTCCTGAAAATGACAGAACCTGCGGAGTGATTAAAAAATAATGCCAGACTGCCTTATAATGGCATGCTAAAAGTTAAAGGTACACAGTATTATTCAGAATCCAAATAATCCATCGGCCTATAAAAGTAAGTATACTTTTTCTTCTTAACTAGGCACCAAAGGTTGAATTCATATCACACAGCAGCCACAGTGCAGAAATATCTTACAAACATCTATCTGGTGTTGAAAAAATTTAGATCAACTGTTGTCCATCTGAAAAGACTGCAGATATCCTGCACAAATGTTTTCCTAAATGTTGATTGTTTAGGCATTTAAATCCTACCTGTCAAAAAATGTATACCATGGAAAAAAAAACTTAACAGACCTTAGGATCAGCTTCAGAAGAAAAACATTATTTTGAGTTCAGCAGTCATTTCTTTGATGGGCCATGGCTGATGAATGGAGTTTATTCCTCTAGACTTGTAGAGAACATTCTGCATGGGATAAGATTGAGATACTTGGTGGAATAAGAAAACAAATACTGAATTATCTCTGAGCATCTTTAATTAATATTTAGAATCTGCTATGAAAAAAGATCTGCTGGTGGTACATATGAACAGTTATGATATTTCTTGTATTTGTTGTCAGTTATTTATTAAATGTCAGAAAAGATGATGGGTAAAGACATGAGGATGCTGAAAAATATAGAAGCAGTTGAGATGAAAATAAAAATGGTAGAACTTGGATGAGGACATGGCAGATGGAAAAAGGGTAAGGTCTGGCAAGAATGTTGGCTGGAAAAATAAAAACATTCCAGTAGATATGGGTAATGTACTATTTTTAAGAATTTACCAGGAAATGATGTTTACCTGTCCCTCTCCTTTCTCTCATCTACTCCGTCTCCATATACTATAGTGGAAAAATATCAGGACAACTTTTTTGGTGGGAGAGAATGTTATGAAGGAGGATGGGGATAAAGAATTTGGGGAGGGCAATGGCATATTCATCATTAAGCAGGCTAAGCACATGCTTAGGGCATCAGGCCCAAAGAAGGCAGCACAAAAACTTTTATATAGCCTAAGCTTAGCTTCATTTGTGCAGTATGTACAAAAGAGGGGTGCACCAAGAATTGTCAGTGCTTAGAGCACCAGTAAGTCTTAATCCACCACTGGGGGAGGGGAATGGATGAAGGATAGGAGAGAAATGGGAAAACAGGAATGATAATTTTTCAAGAGGTCATTGACTCTGTTAACTTTCAATGGCATGCCTTCAAGGATTTCACAGCAATACAGTTCTGAAATGTCCCTCTTTTAATATGGAATTCCCATTTTAATTTTCCTCTTTTAAGGTGGAGAGAGCAGCAATCACAAAGGCAGAGAAGGAAAGCTAAATTGTGCTGAATAAATGAAGAAATAGTCCCAATCCAACTGAAAATATTAAATATGTGTTGTTGTTTTTAAAAATTGGCTCCTACATTTTTACTCGCTTTTCTGGGTGAAGGCTTGGCATGATCCTGAAGAAAAAGTAGGGAGTATTTGCATATTTCTGATCATGGGTTTTCTGAGAAGCAGAAGGGTTGACAAAGCTGGTTAACATGCTTACACCTTCCTGGGAGGAAAAGGAAAAAAAACAACTCATTTTTTTTTACCTTTAGTGGAGCACCAGTTTGGAGAGGCTGATTAGCAAACTCGATTCTTTCTAAGACACATTTTGAATAAAGCTTGTTATTTTATCATTCTATTGTTACCTCTGATCCCTGGATTTTCTGAGGTGCCAAGAGTGTTGGCCAATCTGGGTCTTCCTGGGAATGTCCTTCATCACTGGCAATGCTCAATTACATCGGTAGGCTGCTGAAATGATACTATGAGAATTAGCAAATCATAGAGCTAGGAAAGCCACAGAGAAACAGAATAATCTGCCTCAATCATATACCTTGTTAAGAAGTACCAGGTGGGGGAAGGCCAAGCATGTATTTTTGAGTAATCATAATTATTAGTGGACTTTGTTTTTTGAATAAAAATGATTAGTTTTCACTTTTTAGGGTTAGGGTTAAGGTTATGGTTAGGGTTGAGATTGGCATATGTAGGACTGATTGGGGTGGATTGTAGGGTGACACTGAAATGTAATTTTATCGTATTTTATTTATCCATATATTAAATTATTGCACTTTATTACCCTTCTGGGTTCAGTTCCAAGTGGGGAAAAATACACTGGAAACATGGAGGCTGTTTGAAAAGATGGTTTAATGGTGGACAGAATCACATGGCTTGGAATTCCTAAGTGAAAAGGACGATCACATGCTTCAAGATGTTGGGTGAAGGAAAAGAAGGGCCAAGATGCTGAGCGTCCCTTAGTTATATACCCTCTGTTGGGCCTCACCTTAGTGTTTCCTGTTCTTGTGTAAGAAATGTATCCCATTGGCTGTCAGACTCCCAGGGGCAGGGGTCTTTGTAGGCTTTGTCTGGATTACATGGCTTCACCTGAGTGCTGGCTGGTGCAATCTTCTCAGGCCAGGTGGTGAGATGGTCAAAGGCCTTTATTATATAGAATACTCTGGCCTAGGCCTTAATGGCCCACCCATTAACAAAGGTGGGGGTGAACTTCTGCTTCTGAATTTCTACTCTTTTTAGGGGAAATATTCTGCTTTTTTAATATTTCCTAGGATATTTCATTTTTCTAGGAAAGGGCCAACTTCCTACAATTCCAATTTCATTTTAAATTGTATTTTATTCCAATTCCATTTTAAATTATTTTTATCGGATTTTAGTAATAATTTGTATTTGGAACTCTGTACTTTGGTATGGCTCATGGGCTAAACAAAAAAAAAACTTTTTAGAGAAAACAATTGGACAGTTTAAAAAAAACAAAAAACAATTTTTGTTTGTGATTGTATTTTTCTCTTCTTGTTAATGTTTTTTACTCATAAGTCACCCAAAGTGAATGATAGTCAGGTGGCAGAGAATAATAATAATAATAACAACAACAACAACAACAATAATATAATAATAACATTTAGTTGACTGAGTTTAATGAATAAAAGTTTATAATATTAATAGCAGCAGCAGCAGCAAAAATAGAAGCTGTTAAAATCTTGTTAAAATTGAAATCTTTCAAGCAATATTTTCTTTGTTAACAGTTCAAATTGATATAACAAGGAAGTACAAGTTTGATTTCCTTCCAATGATTTTTTTTTTTCTTGGAGGCAAATTAATTTTTAAAAATGTCTTTAAAGTTGTTGTTCTTTCCAGCTTTGTTTAAGATGTATTTTTCAGCAAGACCTGAAACATTTAGGATATTTTCCCTGTACAATGATATCATAACAAATACCTAGGTTTGAAGAAAAGTATCTACATTAATATCTTTCAGTTTTCTATTCCTCAAGGACAGCATCTTCTTTTTGGAGAAATAGACTCATTTAGTCTTGTGATTTCTAATTAGGCAACTTGGAAAATAAACATAAACAAGAAATCTATGACTCTCCTAGTTTGACACGTATATTACATCAGCAAGGGATTATGCTTTGGCAGGTTATAAACAGCAAATGTCGAACTATATATTTATATTGACATGCATAAGTCATACTGTCATTTATACCATAATGAAACAGCATACAATCCAACACAGAGGTGTGGCATCCTATGGAAAATTAATACCTTTAACTGTGAATCTAAAGTCTCTACTTAATGAGGAAATTTTAGAATATCTTTGAAAGTGAATAATTGTGTAGGATTGGTTTAGATGTATGTGTGTGTTTAATGTTAATTGCATTTTTGATGTATGTGTGACTTTTGATGTAGTAATATTGTCTTCAAAGATAAATATCAGCTTTGTTATGACTCCCTATTTGTTGATGCGGAGAGAGTGCACAGATTTTTACAGCAAAGCACCTATGTTGAACCACTGGAAACTCTGTTCATAATGAGCCTCTTGGGCTGGATATCCTGCAGAAGGGAGATCAGTGTAGCCTGACCTGAAAAAGGGCCCGTCTGACTGTTCTGTTATTTGACTGCAAGGGAAAACAAATATATTATGCCGGGTCTATTCAAAGAGAAAAGAAGCAAAGAAAATATATCTCTGTTGCTCAGCTAATGGGGAGTATAAATGCCTTTTTCCTCTAACAAAGCTGAAGATTGACAGTGCTTTCATCCTTTTGTCTACAAGGTGATAAGAAACCTTGGAAAAAAACCCTGTAGATGAGGATCACTTAGTCTATCCCTTAATTAAAGCTTTGCTAGAGAAAGCTATTAGCCAGTGAAAATAGGAAAGGGGAAATAAGACATGAAAACTTTATTTTGGAACAGATTAAAATGGGATAATGAACTGTGATAATAATCATGTCACCCAGGTGCTTAGAGCTAAATCTGTTAATTGTAGCCTGAAAAAGGCTTCTGCTTACACTGAGATTCCAAAATTAAAGCTCAGACAGGTTTTGTACACACATACATGGGGGGGGGGAGTGAGAGGGAGTGAGAGAGGGAGTGTGTGTGTGTGTGTGAGAGAGAGAGAGAGGGGGGGGGAGAGAGAGAGAGAGAGAGAGAGATTCATTTCAGATTTTCATTTAACTTAGTCAACATAGAAATCATTAAGTATTGTATTTTCTATTGGGTTAGTAATACCTCCAAATCTCTTTTCACATCAAATATATAATAAGCATATTCTAACATAAAGAGTTTGAGTGCTTATTTTTTGTATGTAAATTTATTTATTTATTTATTTATTTGTCAATTGCTTACAAGATAATAGGTATAAGTAAAAACATAGTTATGAATACATGGATACATATAAGAAAAAAAATATATAAAAGAAACAATAGGACAGGGACGGTAGGCACATTGGTGCGCTTATGCATGCCCCCTACAGACCTCTTAGGAAAAGGGTCAATAGTAGACAGTCTAAGGTTAAAGTTTTTGGGGTTTGGGGAAGAAACCACAGAGTCAGGTAGAGTATTCCAAACATTGACCACTCTGTTGCTGAAGTCGTATTTCCTGCAATCAAGTTGGTGCGGTTAACCTTGAGTTTGTATCTATTGTGTCCTCTTGGGTAGTTATGGTTGAAGCTGAAGTATTCATTAACAGGTAAGTCATTGCAATGTATGATTTTATATACTATACTTAAATCGGACCAAAGGCGGCATAATTCTAGGTTTTTTAGGTCAAGAATCTGGTGGCATAAGGTATTCTGCAATGAGTAGAGGAGTGGAGAACTCTTCTTGTGAAATATTTCTGGACTTTCTCAGCTGTATTAATATCAGATACATAATGTGAGTTCCAGACTGATGATCTGTATTCGAGAATTGGTCTAGCAAATGTTTTGTATGCTCTAGTTATTAGTGTAATATTACCAGAGAAAAAGCTACGTAAGATTAGGTTAATAACTCTTAACGCCTTTTTGGCTATGTAGTTACAGTGGGCTCTAGCACTTAGGTCATTTGAGATGAGTACTCAAGATCCTTGACAGAGTTGGGATCATTAACAAGGTCTTGACTATTCAGCTTGTATTTTATTTTCTGATTTTTTTTGCCAATATGTAGGACAGAGAATTTATTTGTTGAGATTTGAACAGAGAGTTGCCATTTCTTTGATCTTTCTGATACATAGTCAAGGTCTTTTTGAAGGGTAGCAGTATTTTCTGTGGTGTTGAATAGCTTTACATCATCAGCAAAGAGAACGCAGTTGCTCTTGATATGATCACAGAGGTCATTTATGTAAAGTATGAAAAGAGTTGACCCTAGCCTTGGGAGTTACTACTGTTGACAGGTACAGAATTTGATAGGATGCTCCCAATTTTGACCATTTGTTGTCTGACAGGAATGCTTCTATCAGTTATGCAGGTGTCCAGAGATACCGTAAGATTTAGTTTTAGGAATTCGGTCCAATAGATAAAGATGGTTTTAGATTGCGTAGTGCTTTTTCAACATTGTCTTCTGTAAAATTGATATGTATTAGATCATTGTAACTGTCTGTGGTTCAGCTAGGAAATACTGGGCATGATCCATTGCTGTTTACAAATACTGAGCCAAAGAATGTGTTAAAGAGGTTGGCTTTGATAGTATCTTCGTTGCAGTCTTTACCATTAGGTCCTTTCAGGGGTGGGATGGACCTTGAATCTTTTAATTTGTTGTTTACAAAATTGTAGAAAGCACGGATGTAATTGGTGTGTAGAAGGTTTTCTTCTTGTTTAATGTGATAATTGGTGCATTCAGTTTTTATCTGGTGGCAAAAAATTTTGTATCGGCTTTTGAAGTTAGCAACGTGACCAGATTTATTTTTCTGCCAAAGTGATTTCTTTTTGGATTGAACCTTCTTTATTGTTTTGGGTAATTTTTTTTCTGGTTTTGGGAGTTGTTAATGGTACATACAGTTTGATGATTCTTTTGACTGCAAGTAAAAATATGTTGTAATGGTCTTCTACAGTATTGCATCCAGAGAATAGAAATTGCCAATCAAGGGATGAGAGATCGATGTCTATAAGATCATAGTTACCTTTTTTGAAGTTATAATTGGGGATTTTGTCATTGTGATGATTTTTGCCATGGATGTATGTTGAGACAAAAGTCAGTCATGTTGTGGTCACTGTTGGAGAAGGGTTCTTTAATTTGTATTCCATAAATTGAATTCAAACTATTGCAGAAGATGAGATCGAGGCAGTTGTTAAGTCTAGTGTTGTTGGTTACTAGTTGTTCTAGTCCCAGATTTGTTACTGCATTGTATGGGTTCAGTTGTACATTTGTTAAGGGTCCAGTTAATATGAGGTAGATTGAACTCACCAAGAAAGATAAAAGTGTGTGGGCAGGATGCTGCCCATGTTAGTAGTGTATTTAGCTTGTTTTCATGTTCGATGTCATAATCAGGGGCTCTGTAACATAGTAAGAACCAAAATATGATATTTAAGGACAGTTCACAGACAATGGTCTCAGGAATAGCAAGTTCCTGGGTAACTTGGATGTTTTTTAGATGTGGGGACTTTTTATAGAAGATAACACCATCTCCTCTATGGATTTCACGATCTGATCGGTAAACATGATAGTCTCTTACTGTGCTAATGGAGTCAGGAAAAGATGCGTTGAGCCAAATATAATGTCGAATTTAGCTGTATTTAGTAAGAGGAGAAATTCAGGTATTTTATTTACAAGGCTTCTTGCATTGAGTAGCTTGCATTTAAGGCCAGTTGTGATTGGAATAGATGTAGTTAGGGGCATGAATGCCTAGTTTTGAGTGATGTTGGATTGGATGGGGTGGGGTTGGATGCAGAGTTGTGGGTTGTGTGACTTTCTTTTGATGCAATCAGCTCTGTAGTCAATGTATAGGTCCTTTTCTCCATTGTCTAGATGGTTTTTGAGTTCTGCGCAGAGTTCACGGAGCTGATTCTTTGTAGTATGGATAAGTCTGGTCTTGAGCGAAGTTTTTTGTGGTTGGGATTGGTTTTTTCAATGGCATTTATTGTATGAATGAATATGCGTTTGCTGGACTCATTTTTGCAAACAACTCTACAAAATCTTGGGGCCACAGAGCCGTCATTGTATTTGTACCCATGGCCATCTCTGGTTATTTCAATGATATCTCCAGGAGAGATGTTTGTTGTATTTGAATTGCTTATGATATCACGAACTTTGGTGATTACAAATAAATGGGTTTTAGATTTGATTTCATAAAAAATATGATTAGAAACATCCATACTCTTTCAAGAGAATCCTTCTGTGAAATGGGTTTAATCTACAGTGTCATATTCCTTTCACTGTTATTTTCTTTTCTTTTCTTTTGTCATAGCCATCTTAGTGATTTTCATTTAGAATTAATGGACATGAGTGGGAGGGCAATGCAAAACAGAATAGAGCCTCTGAATCTTAAACTGTAAATCTATAAAAATAGAATAATGGTTGATTTTCCCTTTTGGCACAGCTATTAAATGTAATAAAATCCTGTCCTCTTTTGCACCTAAATACTGCAAATATAATGTGATCAATATTATGTTAAGAACAAAGAGGTCAAATGTTTCTAGAACATAACAGAGGATAGAAAATATCTTCAGATGAAAATGGCCTAATTTATTTATTTGAGAACATTAGCAAGGTGGCATTTTGAACAATGCAGCTTCTTGAAGAGATGGTCATAGAAAACAGATTTTATATTAAAGACAATGTTTTATTACCGTTACAAAAACACAGCCAATGCCAGATTAACACAAACATTTTAACAAAACATTGCTTTATTTCATGATTTTTTTTTAAATGATGCCTCCCAGAATGAAGCTGTCCATTTAATTCTTTCCCTCCATGTGGACTAAACACTGATTGGTACTATTACTACTGACTTATACTTACAAAAGAAATGAACAAAAGTTAATTAGATAAGGTAGTAATTAGAATAATAAACTCTTTTCATAGGTATATGTTCTAAATTGCTACTTTTAGAAAGGTCTTTGTTCAAGAAAAGCTTCTAAGATGAGCAGCAAGTTATTATATTTTACTCACAGGAAGATTGTGCAAATGATCAGCTGGTGAATTTATGGCAATTACCTCAGTTCCATTGTGAATCTTCAGTGGTAGCATACCTCTGCCTGTAGCAAGGCAAGACAATTGTTTTATTATCAAAAGAGATCCATTTTTTTAATTTGATGAATGCTGGACCATAGTAACTATGAAAAAAATAATCTTAACATAATGCTTCAAAATTAATGTTGATACGTCATTCAGAAAAAAATAATAAATTGAAAACCAGTAGCATATTTTGTAGACTAACTTTAAATTCAGTTAGAAAAGTTTTAAACCATAATGAGTCTCTGGAGGTTCTGAAGGACTAAAGGCATATTTTAATAGCTATGATCTTAAATTGACTCATCTTTGCAAAATATTTACCACTGACCCATTCAGTTTGATATTTTTTAAAACAATGTTAATTAGGAAGTGCTGAATTTTAATCCATGTTTTAGAACTAATGTCAATTTGTGTTTGGAATAGATCCAGATTAAGACCACCCATTAATCTGGTATTAATAGCTAATAGCAATCCAATGGGAATGTTTCTCAGCTGTTTAACAAATGCTACCTCAAGGAGATTACTACCTGATTCCAGTTCTTAGAAGCAGTCTTAGGTCTGCTTGGCAAGAGATAGAAGAAATAGGTCATATCTTGAAACCTATATTCTGTTTTAGGTACTTTATCTATGAATTACTGATGCTGGTAATATAGATATCTCCCAGCAGAGATTGGAAAGTCATCTGTCAAGGATGTTTAATATGAATTCCTGGATTAAACAAAATATTAGACTTGTTGGCCTATAGGTTCTCATCAAAGTCTCTTTTATCTGGAGCAGCACGGGTTGTATGAAAAGAATTAGAAACTAGCTGGTGTTTCATATGCTCTCATGTTCAGCTTATTGTCATTCCCTCACACTTACAGCTTTTTGAGGCACATCAATTTTGTATGCTTATAAACTGAGTTTTCTTACAGGTATGATTAAAGATACACAGCAACCATGGGAAAAAAATGGTCAGCAGCCACTCTGCAGGCATACACAGAAAATTTCCAATCAAATGCTGATTGCATTATTTGGAGTACTGCATATATCACATGGCTCAATTTGTGTCAATCACTACAGTTCAGTGAGACATGTACAGTTTTGAACATTGGAGAAACAAAACAACCACTTCACATTCAGTAGTTCATCTGTATTTGAAAGATAAAGATCACTCTTTTGAAGACAGCAAAGTCCACATTCTGGACAGAGGGGACCATTGGTTTGAAAGAGGAGTCAAGAGGCCATCTACATTAAGACTGAATAGCCATTTCTCAACAAAAGAGGAGAGATACAACACTACCTGTTTACAGCACAGTCCTTTCAGAAGTTCCAAAAATGTTCCATGCTCATTTGCACTATTCAGGTGACCTTGAGGGCACAGATAAACATCCAAGTGGCCTCAGAGACTCCCAGAAAGAGTGCTAATGACCGGATGACTACAAGGAATATAAATCCTTCCATCCTCCAACATTCAGTCAGAACTGAAAAAGATGCTTGGGGGAGAATGAAATGTCTTCAAGGAAAAACAAAGTCTCAATTAGACTCCCAGGCACCAGTTTCAGAGATAGAAGCTGTCAAGTCTGGATCTAAAGAAAACTTAAGTAATGGGAGGGCTTCAGGATCCCTTTTATCCCCAAAATCCTTATTTGTTGATTTTACAAGATTGGCATCTACTCTTGCCTTGTTACTGTACAAGTTTGTTATATAGCCATTGATGGGACAGGATGGAATTTTCCTTGTCCTCAGGACCAACTTCCTTTGTATGGTTCAAGAGTCTTTTTTGTTTGTTTTCTTAAGGATTTGTTTCCTTCTTATATATCCCTTGAAAGGATCTTTTAGAAAGCATTTCTGGATTTTTGTCTTTTTCTACTTACATAACTTGCTCATCGTTATGTGGCAATTTCATGCTTATATGCCTAGTTCATTATGGTAGCTGCAGCCCAGGCTTAAGCCTAGTCTTACACTGGATGGACTCATTTATTCATTTGGAAGTACAACTGGGGTTGAGCCAGTAACAGACAACCCAATGGGTTCATGAATGATGCAGCGTAAATTTTTGATAGTAGAGATGTCTTTCACTGTTTAATTATACTAATCTTCTGAATAAATGTCCTTTACTTCAACTATAAAATGTCAAGCCACAGATGGTAAACTATAATCCCTAAATCTGTATGAAGGCTGTATGAACTCTATGAATCCATTAATATGAGGTGGAAATAGCAATCCAGGCCTTGTTTAATATGGTAAAGTATATTCTTTTCCATACACTTAAAAAGCTATAAAAATACATTTGGCAACTCTTACAAATTATTTTGGAGAAGAGGTTAAAAAAATAATAGGACTCCCAGGGCATGTATACCATTGAGATGATTCAAAGCAATATAATTTTTATTACAACAATATGTCTTCATAATGGAAGCAATTAATGATTCCATCTGCTTACATTCCAGAGATTCCATCTTAATTATAGAATCAGATCATGGGCTCCATTTTCAAGAGTATCAGTATAATCTGTACTCTTTTCTTTCCATAAAATGTGAAATTAAATTTGAATTGTTTTTCCATATATTAATCTTTAAAACTTAGCAGGACATGGTACAGTAATGGTCTCCTAAGTATGAATGTGCAGCCTTAAGGTGGATTGCTTGACACTCAAAAATAGTTTTTTTTTCCCTTACAAATTCAATTTTAAAAAAAAAAATAAAGCAAAGCAGATATTACACTATTGTTCTGATGAAAAATTGTTTGAAATGCTTCCAATATTTAAACTAGATTCAATCAAAATGGAAAGTTCTACAGTAAAATATGAATGATTGATCTTATCATCAGCAAATAAAGGAAAATGAAACACTTATTTATATTTTAAGACTATAATTTGCAATCTGCCTAGGATTGAATAGACCAGAGCTGAAATGCCATGCAGCTTATATTATATGAGGTATTTTCATTAGCACTCAACTTTAATTTCTATGACCACAATTTGAGTTGTTTTAATATATCAGGGATATTAAATAAGTCCATCCTGGATCAACTAAGACAGAATTTTTTCACTTAAATACATAATTACTGTGTTCCAATAGTGTCCATTTCAAAATACTTTCTGGAATAAAAAAAAAACTGAGAACTTTGGCATGAAGACAGATGTTTTTGATTCTACTGTATCTAAATGGAATCCTGCAAGTGATGGCAATATGTTGGTGCAACTACCTTTAGACGACGGGTGAAATTTCAAAATTTTTCCCTACTGTATCTATGGGCATGGCTTGATGGGTGTGGCTTGGTGGGACTGCATCTTTAAAAGGAAGAAGGTATGCGTGCATGGGTGGGGCTAACCAATTCAAATCGTCCCTACCACTTCTCCAAACTGATTCAAATCATCCCTACCATCTCTTCTGAGGTAGTGCAAGATGGTTGAATTTCACCCCTGCTTTAGACTTAGGTACAGGTAGAGGGGAAGTAGAGAAGCATACACTGTCATATTCCCTTTGAAGTCTATCTAAAATCATGAATGCTACTCCTGAGTATTCAAAGAGTATTGCAAGTGAAACTGGGGATTTTAAAAGTGTATGTTGTAGTCATATTAGGCATTGAGGTATCAGACACATATAAATCAGTTATAGGCAGGGTATGCAAATTAGGGATTAAATACTACCTGGAAATAAAATGGTATTTTGTTTCCAGTTGACTCATGTCAAACAATAAGCAGTACACATGCAGTGAATAGGTTCTTTCTTTGATTTGCATCCCATTTTAATTCATGAATTCACAATACTGTGCCTGTTACTCCCTCTTCTTGTTTTCCTCAACAACAACCCTGTGAGTTAGGTTGGAGTGAGAGAGAAATCATGGTTCAGTAAGCTTCTGTGGCTGACAGTGGACTAGGATCCTAGTCTAACACATTAACCACTAGACTATACTGGGTCTCATAATGTTTTGGTCTCCCAATTCTCAGATCTGAGACTTAAACAGCAGTGGTTATTGTCCAATTTGTATAAAACAGCCAAATGAGTCCTTTTTTTTTCATTGCAGAAAGAAGGTTCCTTGAAGAATAGAAGTCCTTAAGATCATAAAGTATGGTGTGATCACACAGTTCATGAAATACCAGAAAAACAACAACAAATAAAAAGCCGTATGCTTCTCAAAGAACGTGGCATTGCTGTAAGTGCCTTAGGCTTTTGAAACTGTTAAAAAAATAATTAAAAGATTTCTCAGCCATTTCATAAACTATATGAAGCATATTCAGTCCCCATCTGTTCCCAGAACTGATTTGGTAGATTTCCATACATTTTAAATAAAGAATTTGGAGCAGAAATGTGCCAAGTTAAATAAATGTCCCCAAAAAACAAATTGTAACGAGGAGCAGACTTTCTCTGGTTTGCTGAGTTGCAATGCAAACATGATATCACTTCCTATCTCCATTCATTCATATTGAGGGATCTGTCACCTAAATTGGAAATTACGCTGAAATTATTCTTCAATGAAACAGACTTTCATTTTTATTAAAACTCTAAGAATGCAAATGTAGAGGCAGCTGTCGGTGTAAATCTTTCCAATCTGATCCCTGGCAGAAAAACTGTTGGTTTCAGTGCTTTACAGTGTAACAGATCCCTGTGCAAGAAACATGACTCCAAAAATTGGAAGAGAAAAAAAATCTGAATATTAAAAAAAGGAAAAGAATGTAGCCTTCTTCTTTACAAACTGACAATCTAATTCCAGTCCAGCATTCATTAACTATCTAATGCTTTTGGCAGATTCTTCTTTGCACTGTTTATAAATTCTCAATAAGTGAATATTGTTCCCACATTATGGTGAATAAGACAAGGATGATTTTTCAATGTCCCTGACTCTTTGCCAAAAATTTGTCTCCTAGTAAACAAGATAAGGAAAGGGTTACCAGTAAAGTATTTATAAGTATCTATAAACTACTTCTAGATAACATTGAGCCAAAATCTGGGGATCAGAGATTAGGTTCTGTGGGAGAAAATGGGTAATTACTAATAGTCACCAACTATCCCTAATGAAAAATAAAATCATATGACAGCCACCACAGAAGCTTACTGTAGCTAGAAACCACTCAGCCATTGCTAAAAGATTGCTATTATTTATATTGTGCCCTGTACATGGAATCTAGAAATTCCTTCAATTGATTTAACATAAAAGTGTGTGTGTGTGTGTATGTTGATGAATTTTCTTTTTATCCCAACTTTAAGTTTCTAAACTTGATGAAATGGAAAGATGCAGTAGGCAACATTGCAAATGTTAACTTTATAGGAAAGACAAGCAAAGACATATCAGAGGTGAGTATTATCCTTCTACAGATATGCAGTGTTGTACAATTTACAACTGATCAACTGGAGCTATTCCTCCAAAGAATTGCTGCAAATGACAATGTCAGTTCCCCAGCACTATTTCATACTGATCATATGCTATCACTAGCTGTCAGCCCTTTGCGCGACCTGACAAAAATGCTCAGAATGATCTTAAGATGGAAAATAAAATCAGGGTAAAAATGACAGTATCCCGCATTGCTGGTGACATCCAGTTAATGCAATAACACCAGGAAAACAAATTAGTAAGTTCAGAGAACAATGAATACTTATGAGTTCATTGCCAAGGTTGGATGCAATATCTTAAATCATTTTTACCTAGTAGGGTCTTCTTTATGAAGAGAGAGCCTTCTCTTCATAATGGTTATTATAGATTGTAAATTAATGGCACCCATGATATAGTGACAAGAGTTTCTGGCATGCTTATTATTTGCCGGACACGATCCCTTTCTCAGAAGGTCCCTTCTCCATCCAAGATACAAGTTTTAAAAGTAATCACCAGCCAATCTTTCCCTATAGGCTGCTGGGATTGAAGCAATATGGCATAAATGTGGATAGAACCAGGGGTGGCTGCTGGGGGTTCACAGGACTTCCGGAGAGCCCCTAGCTAAGATTCTGTGCAGTTTGGAGAACCCCCAAATCCTACTCCTGGCTGGCCCCACCCACCCACCCCTCCTAGAAGTCCCCATGCAGCCCATTTTGGATGCAGGTAAGTGCAGGGCAGGCACAGAGGCTCAGGAACGGCAAAAAACAGGCCTCCCAGAACCCGGGGAGGTTGTTTTTGTCCTCCCGGAGGTTTGAGGAAACCTAGTGAGGGCAAAACGCCCCCCCCCCCGCCACCATGGTGCAGGAGGCAGACTAGGCCATGCCCACCATGGCCACACCCACCCAGCAACCAGGCAGAGAACCCATTGCTAAATGTTTTGAAGCCCTTACAATACCATAGATAAGAAATGTGTGACTTGCTGCTTCTCCTGTGTAATTGTCTGAGCTATGATTTTGTGATTTAAAATCAGCTCTGGAAGATTCCCTCCAATCAAGCTAAGGTTTAAACAAATGGATGGAGATTCAGAAGAAATATAATTAATCACTTCTTCTCACACATGGACTATTGGTTCTATATTGGTTCTGAGACAACATATTTCTGACTATTTGCTAGTATGTCTTGGCTCAAAGTTTCCCAAACACATTTCAAGTGATTACTGAAAATGGGCATTGAGTTTTCTCCTGGAGAATATTATTATGAGAAACTCTAGCTGACATGACTGTGATGATTTCCAGATGTTTTGTGAGATGTGCCTTTAAAGAGCAGCCAGTACAATTAACCTTCAACTAAATCTACATCATTAAATGCAGTATCCTGACAGCCCGTTCTACCTCTATTATAAATAGAATTTTTAACTTACAAACCAGTTGTTGTTGTTTTTTTTCGCATACTTTGAACAGCTTAACAAATAATTGGCATAAACTTTAAAACAATCAGCTCACTGTCAAAGCTGACAGCAATTAGGGAAGTAAACAAAACACTGGATTTGTAGAGAGATGAGGAAAGCATTGAAGGACTGCTCATTTTACAAATAGAATCTTTATTGGAATGTCTAAAATTAAAATGCCATGTAAACCCTAGATAGATAGGGAGAAAAATAAAAAACAGTGAATCATATTACACTTATAAGGGAAAAAGCATAAAATATTTATTCTGTCTATGATAAAATTAGGTATGGATTAATATAGTTCTGAAGGGCAGAGACAAGGAGAATGCTTAAAATTAGATAGAATAATGGATTGCAAAAATATGGGGGCAGGCACTGAAGCTAAGAAAAAATGAGCCACAAGGGAGCTTAGGGTAAATCGCTGTACATGGAGAGTAATTAATGTGTGGTACTACAAGCAATTAGGAAATAAAAATAAGGACAAAATGCTAAATAGACAGGTAGATGGACAGTTGGGCAGATGAGCTATGCAGCCTAATTTCTTCCCCAAATTCTGGTACATTACCTCTGCTGTCAGGAGGTCAAAGACAAGACATAATTCAAATGAGTGGGAAAAAACACACATTCCCAAATGATAGTAGTTCAGATTTAACAATGTAAATCTGAAAACAATAGCTTGATTTACAATGATAGCTAAACTAGTAATGCTTCTGAATTTCAGAACTCTCTGGAAATTTGATTGTTATTATATAATTTTTAGTAGGAAGTATAGTATGTTAACATCAGTTCCTAAAAGAATGTGCTCAATATCCATCAAGTAAGCCTCAGGAAAAAATGATGGATTTTAGATGACTGTTAATTTATCTACCAAATATATCTACTAAGTGCCTGCCACACTTTCCCAATGGTGGCACACTGGAACTATATCCTGAAAGTTTGAAGCATAGAATGGCTTCTTAATGGATACTCTTTGCATTGATACAGATTCCCACTGTTTTTTTTTAATCTCACCTTTATTACTTTATAAGCAACTCAAGGTGGTGAACATACATAATTATATGCTCCTATTTTCTCACAACAATTCAATTATATTTGAGACCTGAAGAAGAGAAGCGAGTTGCTAAATGATTCAAATACTTTTAAAGAATAATTAAAATGTGGTCTGCAACATAGATTTGTTTTAGGTTTAATGTGCCTGGGAGTCTTTTGGAATTCCCAAACTATAGAAATGAATATATTGTTACTGATTCCCAAGATTGTGTGGTGGCATGGACTGAAGCCCAGATGACCTTACTTAGTTTTCTCAATTTTATCTCAATTTATGTTATCTGAGTAAGCTTGGAAAATGCCCCAAACTCCATTAACTACCTTATCTAACCAAAATGCATATTGTTCAATTTACCTTGCTAGCTATTTTATTAGATGTTGCTAATATAATGCAGACTTAGTGGATTAGTTAAATATTTTGCTGGCTAATAATAAGCGTTGCATTTTTTTAATAGAAGATACATGTAAAGCAGAAGGGTAATTCAGTGTTCTTATTTCACTTATTTTCACTGAGTCCTGATTGTATTATGAGAAGCCAATAATGCTGATGAATGGATAGTATAATGAGGCCTCATCCTGTAATATAAACGGTCTTCACAAATTCTACTGTCTCTTTAGAAGACAAAAGAATAGTCTGTGATTGCTCTACTATCCTTTAAGATAGAACCATAGGTAGAGTATATTTCTACATATAGAAGATTCAGGTTAATGACTAGCCTATCCAGTCAAAATTAAAAGATAATAATACATAGAAATATATTCCAAAAAGTACTACCAGGCACAATAACTCATGCTTAGTTTTTGAGTGTTATGTCAGAGGCTACAAATTCCAAAACTAGGCAAGACCATGTCAAAGAAATATAAACATCTGTTCAACTCCATAATTTAAATCATGTGAATATGAAAACTTTTAAGTCTGGTTGAATTATAATAATGAGTAATAAAGGAAAAAATCCATAAAAGTTTTATATTTTTCTAGCGTATCGTGTTACAGGAAGGACAGCTTAATGAATGCAATCCAATGCAGACAGAGATATTACACAAGTGATGACTTTAAAGAGGCAACATGTCAGTTTCCAATATACAAAGTGAATTAAGTACATTCTTAAATGTCATTGTAATGTCATAGACAGCAAAGCAATTTTGCCTAGCATTGTTTTTATTAGGAACCACACATTAGAAATCACAACACAATGAAGAATACTTACTGGGACAACTGAATCAGATATAATATATGATTCTACAAAGTACTGAACCTGTTATTACACTGATGCAAAACATTGATGCAATACAGCCATATACTTGTGTCTCTTGTGCTTATTCTGAATAAACACATTTACTGAACTAAAAGTTTAGATGTGCATTGCAAAGAGTAATCCATTATTCCTCTGAATCTTTTTTTTTTAACTATCAGGATTGTTGCCCCATGTCATAACTCTTGTTCTATTTTTGTTTGTCAAAATTGTTTGACCACCAATGAATTTCAGCTGTTTATGTCACCGGCCTTGTACTTTTTCTCCCTACACACAGATTTCCATGGTCTCACTCACAGCAACACCTCTGAATGCATTCTTCAGGATATAACTCTGAAATTTTCATGTAATTTGGTTGTTGATGAATAAACGTTTGAAGAACCTGCCTGCACAAATTTATCTGCCATCAGGCAAAATATGATGTGTGATTTTATCACTAACGATGGGCCAAAAAGGAATGAGAGCTCACTTGTTAACTCATAGACAATGAACCAATATATAGATAGACAGACAAACAGACTGAGAGAGAGAGAGAGAGAGAGAGAGGCGGGGGGGAGGATATTGGAAAGTGCTGCTGTTTCTGACAGCCATTGCATCTGCTTTTGCATCTGGAAAGGAAACTGTGTTTAACTGTAGCAAATTCAATAGAAAGTTTCATAGCACCTTAAAACCACGCTGATACTTTTCACAAGGAATTAATAGGCAAGTGTGAAGATCGGGGTCCCAACCCCCGGCCTGCAGCCCACTACCGGGCCAGGAGTAGTTCAAAACCAGAGCACGGAAGTGGTGGGTAAGCATCAGAAGTGGTATTCAGCAGATTCTGACCAGTTCTGGAGAACCAGTAGCAGAAATTTTGAGTAGTTTGGAGAACCGGCAAATACCATCTCTGACTGGAGATTTTACAGTATCCTTCCCTTGCCATGCCCACCAAGCCATTCCCACAGAACTGGTAGTAAAAAAAAAATTGAATCCCACCACTGGCAAGCATGCACATACATCCCCACTTGCCCAAGCAGTGGGCAAGTGCATGTGCTGATGCTCCATTTGCCCATTGCTCATGTGGAATCATCCCCTCCCCCCAACAATGGTCTGCAAAGCTGGAAAGGATGGGGAATTTTGATGTAGATTAGAAAACTATTCATGAAAATTCTAATATGACTAATATTTCCCAATATTGGTCATATTAGAATTTTCATGAATAGTTTTCCAATATTAGTCCTAGATGCATGCCACTAATATGTACATTGCACCTTCTTGTTCATGAATAGGAACCCTTATTGTTATACATTCAGCCTAATCAATCTTTTTCTAACGAGGAGGAAGATCAAGAAGACACATAGAAAAGCAAAGAAGCATCATTAGCTAAGAAGAATTTCTTCTCAGTGCCTTGACTACATACCTGAAAATTCTCAGTTAAATCATATTTTCATTTATCCAATCTGCTTCCATCTGTTTTTTCATGTAAAGAGTCAGAAGTCTGGGAGCTAGCACTTAGCATTAGTACTTAGACTTAAATACCAATTCATAGTACTTTACAGCTCTCTGTAAATAATTTACACAGTCAGCATATTGCCCACAACAATCTGGGTCCTCTTTTTACTAACCTCAGAAGGATGGAAGGCCAAATCAGCCTTGAGCTGATAAGGACTGAACTGCTAGCAATGGGCAGAATTAGTCTGCAATTCTGCATTCTAACCACTGTGCCATTACAGCTCTTGGAGTTGGAGGTTTAGACAGTTACAAGGAAAACTATCTGAGACAACATTCTACTCAAGAGCATGCCTTACTCTAAAAATCAGAGATAACCAATGCTGAGTGTACTTTAGTAAAATCTAAGACCTTCTCTGTTGAAGGACAAGTCTGAAAGCAATCCAAGGAATAGGTGTCTAAGATAATCAAAGCTTGTTTATGTGTTTGTGTTCAAGGGTATGCTCATTTCTGCACATTCCTATGCCTTATCTTCAAAGGATGAAAGCCTGCAGGTAAATTTCAGTCCTTGATTGGAACCAATTATACAAATCAACACTAAACCATTGTTGTTGTGAAAATCTCTGAATAAATGGAAATTAAACTGGAAAATATACTGGACTTTGCTGAATTAACTGTAGCTGTGGTTTACACTTTGGACCTGCTGATATCAAAATGGTTTGAGAAGTTGAAACATGCTGCTTCTTAAATTTTGGCTTCTCACAAAGAACATTTTTGTATGTGAAAAACAGTTTTTAGGATTCTAGACTCCTGTGTGGAAATGTGATCACCTTTGAAAGCTGCAATTGTCTGTGTCGGGCCAAGGATATGGTGATTCAGAATTTTGGAATCCTTGGATCTGGACAAAGATCATATGAGAAAAATTAGACATGTAGTTAATTATGACTTGATTCAAACCTTAACACCGGTATTTTAATAGTGTGGTAATAATATACGACTATGACTTCTGGCTTTGCTTTTTATTAATTAACTGCCCTTTTTACTTTTAGGAATGAATGGTTTAAATGAAAGGTCAGCATTGCAGGGGGTTAGTCGAAGTGCACAATAGTAGGTGTAATTTGACTCATCAATAGAAGAATGACCTTTCTTGAAAGATGTGGCAGGGAGAGAGATATTGATAAAAGCCGAGCTTGCTCACTCTCTCTTTGCATATCCCATTACACAAAGTTATTTCCTGTTTATATCCTCTGAGAGGATCTCTCTGGAAGTGACCAGTTTAGTGGTGAGGAGGAGCTGCTGATATTGAAATTAAATAGACTAACATACATCTAGTCTCAAGTCCCATTGCTTCAGTGAAACTATCAAATATGCATGAGTTTCCTGTTCTTTTTGAATTGCCAAAATACTGAGCACCAGCAGACCAGAGAAACTATTTTATCTTTTGGTTTGTATGAGTCACTTTAAAATGAAAGGAACGCTGGCACGTCAAATGCACAATTGTCTTTTCTGAGCTCAAAGGACAGTCAACAGAAAACCGAAAGATAATTTAGTATAGATATTTTTTATAATGTAGCAAGAAATTAGTAGCTGCCACTAGAAATGTGTGTGTACACACACACACACACACACACACACACACACGCACGCACACACGCACACACACAAACCCACTGGAGATTTTTAAGAAGAGATTGGATTATCATTTGTCTGAAATGGAATAGGGTTGGACTAGAAGACCTTTAATGTCCCTTTGAATATTGTTATTCTGATATATATTTACAAAAATAAAAATCCAGGTTTCATCACCCATCTCTTTTAGTTAGAGAAGAATAACAGCTTTAGGTATTAAAATGGCAACATTTACTGATCAAAATAAATACAAATTATTGTAGAGTTGGTTGCAGAATACCTTATGCCACCAGACTTGAAATTCTAGACCTAGAAAATCTAGAACTACGCCATCTTTGGTCCGAACTAAGTATAGTATATAAAATCATACATTGCAATGTCCTACCTGTCAATGAATACTTCAGCTTCAACCATAACAACAGAAGAGCAAACAATAGATACAAACTCAAGGTTAATCACACCAAACTTGATTGAAGGAAATACGACTTTAGCAACAGAGTGGTCAATGTCTGGAATACTCTACCTGACTCTGTGATTTCTTCCCCAAACCCCAAAAACTTTAACCTTAGACTGTCTATTATTGACCTCACTCCTTTCCTAAGAGGTCTGTAGGGGGCGTGCATAAGTGCACCAACATGCCTACCGTCCCTGTCCTATTGTTTCTTTTATATTTTATTTTTCTTATATGTATCCATGTATTCATAACTATGTTTTACTTATACCTATTATCTTGTAAGCAATTGACAAATAATAAATAAAAAAATAAAAAAAAATTTTGTTTCTTTCTTGTACAATTGATCCGTCTCTCAAGGAAGGGCTGACACTCTTAATTACATTCCTCTATACTATATATCAGGAAGTTGCATAGTAAGATTTTATTGTGGATCATCACATAGTCATCCAGATATTCAGACTGGATTTGGCAATTTTATCTGCCTATCAAGTTTTTCTCAAGAATCTGGGATAGGAAGATGTTGATGTTTGATGTGTTAAATGATATCATTGCAGAATGTAAAAATAGTGGGATGAAAGGAAGCGATACCAGGTGAAGCAGCCTCTGAAAAATGGGGAATGACAATATAAATTGCCAAGTTGATATCCCAAAGTAGGACATATGGTTAATGTCTAAAGACCAACAAGGCTTTTGGGAAGAGGAGATTTAATACATCAGTTTTTTTCTTCTGGATTTTGCTGGAGTTTCTTCTAATAGGTCATTTGTAATCCATATGCAAAATTATTTTAAAATGTCTCCAAAAACAACAATGATTTCTGTCTACAGAAATCCATAGAACAATCCAGGATCTTAATATATCTGGACTGAGTGTGTGGTATCCATAGATTAACATAGATCACAAATGTCTGTAGAACAATTTGCTAGATGTAGATTAAGAATTTAGGAGAACATGAGAGTGCAACATTGCAATGTTATCTACCCTCTTTCACCTCTATCAGTCTGGAAGAGTGTCGTGCAAAAACTCTGCATATTTCAGTTTTTAAAGGTGATCATAAGTTTCCCATTTCTTCTTATCAAATCAGATGCACTCAAAAGCTCTTGCATTCATACTGACTTCAGTCAATAAAAACCCAAAGCTAAAGAAAATATACCGTATAGTACTATTGTGTAATAACCAGTATACCTTGAATTAATACTACTGAATTTTGTAGATTTCATTTCTAGGCACACCTTTAGAATGTATGCCAAAGAAATAATTTATCTTGAAATCTAAAAATCCTTCTTCAGAGATACTATAAATAATTCTAACCTACCCCTTACCCTAACAAACTTTCTTAAATGTTCTACCTTTGTGTCACAGACATGCCATTTTCACAATTATCTTATCCATGAAATGTATCAGGATACAATATATTTTTAAAAATGAAGTGTAGAAATTGTTTTATTGTTAAAACAGCTTTGACTCTATCCACATAAAATCTTGTCACCCATGAAGAACTCAGGGAGGTCATGTTAAGTGTTATATTTCATCCGAACACTCCAAGAAATAAAAATTGTTTGTCACATTTTAAAAACAAAACAAACAAACAAACAAAAATTTAACATGTCTAACAAAGAATGAGAACAAACAAAAGGTCTGGACCTATTTTCCTAAAATTTGATTGATGTAATGGCCTGTAAGGATTTAATCCCCTTGAAATATTCATCTAATTCCTTAACTAATTAATCAATAATTTTACATAAAATTGTCATATCTTTAGCAGATGTCAACAGAACAAAATAGATATTTGAGTTATGAGTCTAACAGAAATATGAGAAAGTTCAGTGAGTATGTTTTTTGAATTACTAAACTGGAATTCAGATTGGAACCTATGGCCCTCTCCTACTAGCTAAGATTGTGAGGTCTGGATATAAAATAAAAATAAGCTTAACTATATGTGTCTAAACTTTGTGCCTCTTGTAAAATATCTTAATGAATTTTGTACCTTGCATATAGAACAATCAAAGAATGTTCACTAAATGTTATTAAATGAATATTATTAAATAATAATTGATTACAAGTATCATAAAATGTCTGAACGTTGGCCCTTCTAGAAGTTTCAAATCTGCTCCAGATGTTGGTTATATCTGGGAGCTGAATCAATCTATTGCCATCTTTCCTGGTGTGCGTATAAAAGTGCAATAAAATCTCCCAACCTCACATTCCTGAAAGCAGATATTTTCTTCCATTGATGAGGATTCTTACTTTCTTTGCATTCTGAGTCCTTTCCCTTGCTGCAATAATGTTTTCCATCCTTCAAGACTGAGAAGAGTGAAGACAACTGTGGGCCAGCTTCACAATGTTTTTGAAAGATTGGGGTGATGGTGGAAGTACAACAGAGTAGAAGTGATCATTGTGTATCACTTAAATTTCAAAAATTTTAGAGGACAGAAAAATGTTTTCAATGATCTTTTTTTTCCTATACTGTACATTCAACAGCAACTAGAAGTCTTTAGCAGTGTTCCAATATTCCAGGGACTGCCACAAAGAAGAGGGAGTTAAGCTATTTTCCAAACCACCTGAAGGTAGGACAAGAAACAATGGGTGGAAACTAATCAAGGAGAGAAGCAATTTAGAACTCAGGAGACATTTCCTAACAGTTAGAATAATTCATCAGGGGAACAGCTTCTCTCCAGAAGTTGTAAATGCTCCAACATTGGAAGTTTTTAAGAAGAGATTGGATAACCATTTGTTTGAAATTGTGTAGGGTTTCTTGCCTACGCAGGGGATTGTACTAGAAGATCTCCAAAGCCCTTTCCAATTCTGTTATTCTATTCTATTCTATTCTATTCTATTCTATTCTATTCTATTCTATTCTATTCTATTCTACTCTACTCGCCAAACATCTTCATATCTCTGTACTTGGCTGGAATAAGAATTCAGACTGCATTAACTGTAGAATCATCCATATGCATACATAGATAGATGTGAGAAAATGAGAAAAAAATCTTTTTCTGCTCTTTGCTGTACTTCTCATACAGTGCCTTTAAAACTGAACTTTTCCCTATTATGCCATTTTTACCTGTTAGTGGCTAATTGGTTATAAAAATTAAGCCTCAGAAGCAGAAAATCCAAAATGTCTACCATTGTATTTCCTTATCCCTGTACTCTAATTATTATTTCAACAGCTTGTTGAAATATTAATTAGAGCAGTGATAAAAGTGATATATTAAAAAGTGACTATGCTGCCTTTAAGGAATGTATCTTTCCTACATTGTAAAAGATGAGTAAGTATTCTGGTCAGATAATGTATAATGCAAACATTTTCCAATTGAGTACCCTTATTGATTTGTATGTATATTCTAGCTGCCTCTAACTGATATTTCATATAACATTATATAATACATTTTATAATTCTTGTTCTTGCCTTGCAAAAGACCAGAGATTCATTGTAACCTGATAGCTTTGTATCAGTAAAAAAGTTGTTTGAACCATCTCTAATTGTTGGCTTTTTTGATGAGTTATTTTGTCATGACACATTGTATTCATGGAAGATTATTAGAGGATTAATGAAAAGGATTTTTATATGCAAGTTTATAAAACACAAAAAATTGATATGCATTATCTTTCATGTTTGCTGTTACAAAATTAAATCCAAAGTCCCTTGGTAGCAATCATAACTGAATACAATTTGGCATCTGTCCTGAATATTTCTATAGGCAGATCCACTGGCAGAAAGAATACATTTTATTCATCTACCCTGGGCAACTAATTAGCTAAGAAGGACACGCTAGATCAGAATGCCAGATCTGATACATAGAACTACACATAAACCATGATAAATTAACTTGTTTTTTTTTCAAACAGAGAACAAGCCATCTTATAGACAGATGTTGTTCCATTTCTCCTCTAAAACCATAGTTAGCATGTTATTAAATTTAGCAAGGAAAAATACCGTTCCATAATAATAGAGATAAAATATTAAAAATTAATATTTTTAAATTTTAAATTTTTTTCTGAAGAAGTGATTTTTACAGTAGTAAGGAGATCTGTTTTTTTTTTCTGTAGTTAGGGGGTCAAGGGCCTACCATTTTGTTTCTAGAATGTTCTTTGTTATATTGTTAAATATTGGGTTAATAAACTGGTATTAACTAAAAACTGTATCTTCAACTTTCATCCATGAAAAGACACAGTTGTCAACCAGCACTAAATGGGGTAGGCAGAGATCTCCCTGTTCAAGTTAGCTTTAACCAATACTTTAATAATGTTCATGCAGAGTTCCAAGAAGAAAGTGTAGATTTAAAGTTCAGAAGTGCATTTGGCACACACACTGAGAGATATAGGCAAAGCTCTAATAAATTTAGCTTGAGTTGCCCTGTTGCTTGAATGACAACAGAATTAACAGTTAATATGGGGTGGCTATGAAATATGACTTTATCTTAAAGAGGTAGAATGGCATTTTCAAAGGGAACTTCCACAGTGGAGGACAAAGGCATCAATGCTATTGATCTTATGATATCTCCAAATTTTCTAAACAAAACTATTGATTTTAAGATTTGTTTTTATCCCAACAGCCGTCACTCCTCTCTTATTGCAAAGCTTTGGTATACAAGGCAAAGCATAAGTGCTTGGATGAAATTGCTTTGAAGAGGGACATCAATATAGGATGATTTAGTAAGACTGGGAGTATTACTGCCTGCTCTGTACTTTGCCCATAGCCTCTCAGCAAAGGCAGTCAATCTCAGTGGTAAAGGATAAAGTTTTGTACCTTTTCAGAATATCCTCAAATCTGGTTGAAAAAGCAAGCAAAATATCCAAGTCCAAGTCCAAATCTAAATCCTAGTTTGATTACAAATAGACTAAATTCAAGATTAAATTAGTCCAAACAGAGGTTAAAAACAGATCTATTGAAGAACTATTATGAAGCCTATGGAAAAAAGGGAAGCAAAAGGTGCAAATATGTAATTGGAGCACAAAAGATAAAAACTCAATAGAATTTTGGCAATTGGCCATCCTGTAAAGGATGGCATTTGCTACATCTACCAATGTCTCTGAATTATCCCGGTAGATGCTGAGAAGACTTAAAAATCTTCAAGTACATTTCAAAAGTTTGTTTTGATTGGCACCTCATCATATAATTCACAGTCAGATAATTGCCAGGGATATAGAAGTAGGAAGAATCAGGAAAAGAATGGAGCCTGGGGAGAAACAAAATACATTTTGAGTTTTAAAAATACTACCACTGGGAGAAATCTGGGGAAGAAAGCATGATCCTTGTCCCTGAATTTCCTCATTTTCATTCAAACTTTCACATCTCTAATCCTAATAAATATGGCTTTGGGTTCTTTCAGAGACCACGTGGTTTAGAGAAAAGGAATCAAAGGAGAATTCATAACAAATTGTAGTCAATAAGCCAATCCAGTTCTATGAATGAACCTTAAATCCCAATGAAGGATAATTATGGCTAAAAGTGGCTTATTTTATTTTCTTGCTTTGGAAAGTTAACTTTTTTTTTTCACATCTGGCCTTGTTATTATTATCCTGATCCTGTTCCTTTTTGATCAATTAGAACTACCCGGGTTTCTGAAAGTATTCTGCTCTTTCCTACAGTGAACATCTAAAGCGGTTCTTCTTCATTTCCACCTGCCAAACTAGTACATTTCTATATTTTATTCTCTTTCTTCCCATTTCATATTCACACCCACCCAGACTCACATAGTTAGCTACTTATTTATTTTGCCCAACCTGGAAGTAGGGGAGGGGAAGCGGCACCCTTTCATCAATTTTGATGTCACTCTTTTTCCAAGAGCAGCTGTTCCAAGAAACATCAGTCGATTCACGTTAAACATATTTTGCTTTCTGAGTTCAGCCAGCACAGGAGGAAATCATTCATGCCAATCTAACAGGATCTTTGCCAATAAAATGTGTTTTGTAGGTTGAGAATATGTGCCAGAAAGCTATAGGCAAATGAAAGCCTATAAGGATGTAAGGCAAAGACAAGGTTTTTGTTCCAGAAAAAATCTGCAGGGATAACTCCCCCATACATCCATCAGCTTTTCCAAAGCAGAATGGATTCATCCCTTTGAGCTCTAGCTCTTTCATCTCTGAGTAAACATGGCCTGTTTTCACTGCACCTTTATGAAAGAACTAATAAATCTCTTTTCAGGGGGACACCCCACTTACCACAGGCAGAGATCTCAGAATGACATGTTTTGTTAGGGAAAAACAAGACTTTCTAAACTTAAAAGTTTCCCCTTAGAGTCTTCTCAGAGCTGACCTTGAACTGTAACATTCACTAAATGCTCCTTAGATGAAGCCATCCCTTCTTTGCAACTCTAATTTGACCTCTGTGACAAAAATCTAGATTTGTTGTTGTTTTTACTTTAACCTAGAAAAAGTGGCACTCAGTTCTCTGTCTTGATGCCATGGAAGCTAATGACACTATTTCTTCCTAAGAAGTTGGAAAAAAGATTTCCTAAGATGGATGGAATTTTTCCAGGCTTTGAATTGTTTATTCAGGCAACTTATTTATATCTGTTTTTCATTGAATCTAGCTCAAACCTAGAAAACAAATGAGATATATTTTTCCTTTTCTTATCTATTTATTTACTTACTTACTTACTTACTTACTTACTTACTTACTTACTTATTTATTTATTTATTTATTTATTTATTTATTTATTTATTTATTTATTTATTGTACCTCCCATCTCATCTAGAAGCAACTCTGGGTGACTTACAAGCATTAACAATTGGTAAACATTAAAATGATAAATAATAAAGAACAATAATAAGGTGTTCGTATGGAAATTGCTTCAATAGATGGTGCAATCTGCTGGGAGCTAAGATATTGTTTGTGACCATGTGATCATCAGCTCATATTCTTTGTTGTTGTTATTAGTATAATTACTATTATTAAATATTATAGCATCCAGACAATTCCTTTTATGTTTTCCAGACTATACTGGAAAAAAAAAGAAAAACAATCACAGCAAAGGGAAACTATTTATATCTGTGCTTGAATCATTCTAAGAATAAGCAGTTACAATTCTATATATATACTTATCTAATCCAAATATTTTTCAGGTATGTATATATCCCACCCTATCATGTGGTGCTTGGGTTGCCAAATTTCCAGCCTACAAGACCAGTTTCTTCACCACTGAGCCATCATCCTGTCCAATATATTTAATATAATAATATAATTATCATGGACTTTAACCTCCTGCATTTTGTATTTCATTATATTTGTCCATGCGAAGTCTACCTCTATAGGCAATCTGTTCATATGTGGCAAGCACAATCATGTCTTCAAACTTATTGAGCGAAAGAGGCCATGCATTTATCTTTCCCATGCTGTAACTGTTAACTGCTAAAATGATTGATCATATTAGGTTTTCTTTTCTTTTTTCTTTGTTGTATTTGTTTCATTTTTTCCCCATGAAAGCACTGTTTTGTTATGAATTAAAAAGCAACAAAAATAGCAAGATATTATGCTTGACCAAGGACTCCTTATGTTTACATGAAAATTAAACATGATGTCATACTCCAGGAATATTCGAACAAAGCTTTTCTGTTTCATATGCTTTTTCATTTGATACTTGCTTAGCAGCAGTCCGTATTTTGTCTAGAAACCAGAATGATGGAAAGTATATCCTGGAAAGGCAAATAAATCTTCATTCTGTAGTCTTGGATTTATTCTGCAGTAGTTTCCATTATTGCAGTACTTGCTTCAAAGCTGGTCTGATGTAAAGATTATTTTCCATAATGTATTTCTGGGAGTTAGATATGTAAGTAATCTCCCAAACCAAGTGCTATACCGTACAATTTCTACATTTTAGACAAATCTGTGGTAGGAAAATATGCATTCATGCATGTTTTTTTCCCTCCCATATCCCTTTTTGATGCTTTGTAATGGTTTATCGGGATGTTTGCAGGCCAGATCTGCTAGCTCTGGTATAATGAACCTGGAATAACTGAACCAAGAAAACTTTTTGGCTTCAACATCAAAAATACACTTTACAAAGAATGTTGCATCCCTGTGGCTTTCCTCATATTGCATCTTAAATGCCATACCCTTTGGCTGTCCTTGAGAGATGTAAGCACATGGTGAATAATTATTAGAAAAACAAAGGAAGCCAGGACTTATTTTATCATGCAAAGAAACCTAAGAAGACTAGATACAAATCTAATCCAATCCTGGAATTGCAAAAATACAAAAGAAGGGCTATGAAGAAAGTCACTATTTAAAAAAAAATCTTTTAATAGTAGGAAAGAAATCACTTGCGATAATTTTTATAGCCATTGAAAATATTGACCATTATTTCTGTTTAGACAAACAGAAGGCAGACATGTCCTGGTGTTCTCAGTTTTGATGCTGCAATATTTTTTCATGTTTAAAGCATTGGTAGGAAGGAAGGATGTGGTAAAGAATCCCAAATTCTTCATATAAATACATACGCTGTAGTTTTGTTATATAATTCAAATGTACATTCACATATTTAAATCACTTAGTCTTTTAACATCTTTAACAAATTTATAGATTTTAAAATAAAATGGATCATTTGTAGGACAGGTCCATGTTGTATACAATATTAATAACTATGCTTTCTTAAACATTCTCTAGATCAGGGGTGTCAAACTCACTGCCCACAGGTTGGATACATCATGCACTGGCCACACCCATCCCTGGTTTAGCAAAGGGGAAAAAAGTTGTGATGCATCATGTGATGATAATGTGTCATCACAAGTTTGACACCCCTGCTCTAGGTTGTCCAGTAATGGGGAAAACAATCTTTTTTACATTTAAAGATAGTCCTCAGCTTACAGTGGCAATTGGGATTGGAATTATGTGGTTGTAAAGCCCAACATCACATGGTGATATTATTTAGCAATATAAGTGGCCCTGGTTGTGGTCATTAAGTGAGGAACACTCAAGTGGTTAGCCTAGGACCTCATGTGATTGATGACTACTGGCATCCTGCTAGCTTCCCCCTTCACTTTGCATGTGGGAAGCCAGCACAGAATGTCAAAAATTACAACCATGTCACTGTAGCTTGTTGTAATTGTGAGCTAGTGGCTGATTTTCTGGATCACAATCAGGTGACCACAGGCAGGGGTGGGATTCTACATGTTCGCACCTATTCACTAGAACTGGTTGTTAACATGCTAAGCAGTTTGGAGAACCGGCTGTTAGAAGAAATTACTGGCCTAATCCTGTAAGGAAGGCAGGAAGGAAACATTCTGGTGTTGTTTACAGAAACTGCCTCTCCATTAACCTTTATTATATTCTTGGCAGGACTAGACTTCCTGTCTCTGGAACTTCTCTGGAGTTTTTTTCCCTCCTTTGCTAGTACTTTGCTTGTGTGGAGTGACCATTCAAATTACAATGGCACTGAAAAAAGTGATTTATGACTGTTTTTCACACTTACGACTGTTGCAGCATCCCCACAGTCATGAGAGGCCAGGCGAGGAGATGCGTGCCTCAATGTGAGTGACATTGAGTTGGCCACACCCAGCCAGTCACATGACCACCAAGCCTTGCCTACCAACTAAGCCACACCCACAGAACCGGTTGTTAAAAAATTTGAATCCTACCCCTGACCACAAGGGTGCTGCAATGGTTGAAATTCCAAGGACTGATCATAAGTACTATTTATTCAGAGTTATTATAACTTTGAATGGTCTGAATGAATGGCCATCAATTAAGGACTATCTGAATTGAATTAGTCCTATCTGAAACAAATTCCTTTGATGTACTCTTAGCTCTTAAGCTGTTAATGTTTCCTGTTTGCTCTCCAACCTTTTCAAACAGAATTCTATCTAAACCCTCAAGCACAATTAACTGGTGTCCCCTTGTAATTTTATATTCATTATTGTTATCTTTACTTTTGTATGATGGAACAGTATCATCATTCTTCCTATTAGTCATAGGTACAATCTTCACATTCTAAACAAAAACTGGCAGAATGTTTTTATCGATGTCTGTGAATGATAGTGATATGTTGATTATGGAATTGAAAGGAATGCTATCAATGTTACTTCTCAATGAAAAACTTGATGAAGCAAAATCTTAAATCATGTTAGAATGTTGAAAATTGCTCAGGTTGCTGATTTAGATGGTATCTAAACTGGAGAAATGTTAAATGATGCATGTGATTAACTCTTGGAGTGGTTGTATAACTTTGTCTGATGTGTAGGAGCACTAGCTCTGTGCTAGTTGGTTGAATACCTTTTGGTTGAATACCTTTCCTTTGATTTTTGATTCAAAAGAAAAGATAACAAGAATGAATGCAAAAACTACAGGAGGATCAGTGATGTTCTTAGTGAGCAACAATGAAACTAACATTATTATACATACGATGATGCGATCCAGCAAATGCCACATCAGGCATACTGATGCAAGAGTGTAAGTCTTGGCATAGGTGCTTATACCATCATGTAGTTATTGTCTTTCGTCGTCTTCCCCTAACCAAGTATTATCCCAGAAGATGCCATTTCCATTCTGATTGAAAGGAAACAAGTGGTGACAATGTGCAACATCACAAGCTAGGGTAGCTTTATACTCAATTGGGTGTGCAGATCAAATTTTTGTTTTGAAGCAGGTCATTGAAAACTGCATGAATATGATAACATTTATTTTAATTGTGAATGCTGATATAAAGGCATCCATTGTGAAGAACTGGAAGTTTGCCAAAGGAAGGAAAAATAGCTATAGATAACAGCATACTTTCTCCAGTTTATTATTTATTATACAGAATAAAAAGTTGGATCTATCAGGAGAAGCAAAAGACTAAATTATAAGCAATGAGAATAAACTACAAACATTATTAAAATAATGTATGGTGAAATGAAAAGTAGATTCAAGAATGAATGGGTGACTGGTGAATATGGATTAAATTAAAAAAAGTAACAAAGTACAACGGAAGTACTTTTATTTCCAGTTTATAAACTTCTTAAATCATGATGGGTCTAAGCAGTGTGCAAAAGCAACAGCCATAGAGAATATAATAATATACAACAAAAACATTGCTGGTATCAGAAGCGTTACAGAACTCATTCCAAAGGCTCTTCCAAATGGCCAAATGTTTACAAACCTCCAGAAAGGCATGGAAGTGGAACAATTCTTTCACTGGGGAAGGGGGAGGATGCAAAGTGTCCTATAGGAGGAGAGTACTCATGGGGAATGCCAAGTTTTGGGGGTTTTCCTACTGCAAATCTCAATAGTTGGGAAATGAAGAGAGAAAGGAAGACCAAGAAATCTAGGTTTGGCTGGAGGTTCTCCGCGCCTCAAAAAAAAAAAAGAATATAAGTACTGGAAGCAAAGATAGTTTATAAAGATATGAAAAGATATTGTATATTGTGTTAGTGTAAATTATGCTAGTGTAAAATAGTGTAAAGTTAGTTTAAAGTATGTAGCTATACTTCTTTTACTTATCTGATACTTCTAATTTTTTATACTTTTTCTGTACTTTCCATAAGATTGCTCTCCCCTATGAGTTTTCCAAAGGATTGTTCATTTACTGTACTGAAAAAGAGTTGTTTACAATCAAGTCTTAGCTGGTTTTGAAATCTATTTCTCTGTCTGCTCTATGTGGCTAAACTTTCCATCCAGATAGCATAGGAGCTTAATACCATTAACAACTTATACTTTTAAAGGAGACTTAATATTTTTAACTAAAGAGATAATTTTCTTCTTGGGTTTGCTCTTCTATCATTCCTTGGAAAAGCTGTTCTTTCAATCCTTAGAAAGACTGACAACTAACAACCCTGTTTAATTATGTCTTCTGTAAAAATGTGTTTAGTGAGAGTCAATTAATCTAGAAAGTTGTTTCTCCTCTGTTTTCTACAAAGCCTTCTCAAGTGTTTGGTGTTACAGCTACACTTCCCTCGATTGAAAAGTCTTAATAGCTTCTCTGAAGCCATTAAACTCTACCATTTGCATGATCTGTAAACACAAAGTTTCTAAATAGGACTTGACTAGACAGACAAATTGATTGGGAAGGTGTCTTTCTTGTCAGGCTGCCAATCTCTGTCCCTAGATGGCCTCAACACAGTATAACCAGAACTCCACTGGAGACACTGACTCTACATCTTGTGCTGCTGTCTCCCCCAGGTAACAGCTAGCTCACTTAGCACTTTTTACAAGGTCACATTTATAGTAGGAGAGAAATAATTCGGTCCAGCTAACATTCCAATCTAACATTTGTGCACAACAGAAATACCTGTGAAATAAGTAAGTCTGTCTTAGGCTGCATCGCTAGAGGGATCACATCAAGATTACAATAAGTGACAATATTGCTGTGTAATGCAATAATGAGGCCACACTTGGAATACTGCATCCAGTTCTGGTTGTCACAATATAAAAACAGTGCTGAAGCCTATAAAGAGTGCCTAGAAGAGCAACAAAGATGATAAGGGGTCTGGAGGCTAAACCATATGATGAATGGCCAAAAGGGGAACTGAAAATACAGACTAAAACATAGATGATTGAATATTGTTCTGTGCAGTCTTGTTGTCAAGTCTTTGGCAGCTGCCAGAAATGAAGGTATTTTTTTCCCCAAGCAGGAATTTACAGAATTTTCTTCAACAAGATTTATTAAGATGAAAGAATATAATGATATCAGAGTTCCAAAAAGTAAGTGAACTTTTGGCTTAGAAGCAATACATCCCAGTGTACATTAGAGACTTTCTTTTTCTCACAATTGTACAGTGCACTGGAAAGGAAGCAGCTGTTTTCACTGATAATGAGGAAGCCAACTACTACTTGTTTATTTAATAGTCCCTTGCATCTTTATCAGTCTGTGAACCAACTTTAAAATTCTTCTTAGAATGGAAGGAAGAATTGATTGGTTTGTGCTGTTCTCAGCATTTTGAATTCTAGCAGCAATGAAGATAAGCTGTTGGTTACTTTCCAGCTTCTTTTGAGGGATTGGGGATAGGAAATGGTATTGATAGAGGTGCCTTGATTAACCCATAGTATCAGTTCTTTGGAAACACAAATATTAGTCTAGTTATGCGGACCTGGTTCTAGAAAAGTGATCCAGCATTGCTCTTCATATGTTGTGTATCTTTTCCCTTAAGATGCAGAAGAAAAAAACCCACCATAAAGTAATGCTACAACAACTTGTCCCATGACCAAACATGTAAGGTAATGTAATATGTGTAGATCTCGGTCTTCTTTTCAGTTTTTCCTCTATTTCCATCGGAGACTTGAGAGCTCATATTCATGTTGCAGCCAGAAGGGATTTCCCTTTTCTTTTTTTCATATGGCAGAAAGAGTTGTGAGACAAATATGTGTACATTCAGACACATCTTAGATATCCTTAACGTCAGCTTCTTCAGCCAAGATATGCTACATTATTGGCTTGCTACCTTGGGTAATCTTGAAAAATGTAAGCAAGAGAGTATTTTTTTTGTACCTGGAATATATCCTTGAAGTTACCAGGAACTGAACTTGACTTAGATGAGAGCTTACTACATTTATTAAATTAGAGCCAACACAAGCATTCAATTTTCTCTGAGACAAAAGCAGCCTTAATTTAAATGATATTAAATATTCTCTACTCCTGAAATATTATTCTATATAAAATCAGTTTTCAGATTATCCTGCTGAAAAATATACTCAAAACAATCATCTGCAAATTAGGGGTTTATTACTAAATAGAGTTCCAAATTGTTCATTTTGATTTATCCAAAGACTGCATTACATGATAGCTGAATAAAATAAAATAGCCATTTTCTTATTAAACTATCTACACTAATAATGTAATATTCAAGGGCCACTGCCTTTATAGGCTTGGATGCTTAAGTAACCTTTGAGTTACATTGTTTGACTCAAAACTCCAAAGATTTTGAGGGAAACTTGGCTATAAATGTTATTCTTTTGTGGAACTTACTTTTGATGGGATTTTCTTCTTCCTAGCATTTTCCTATGTGTGCAGGTTCTGTCTTTGTTTGGGTCCATCAAATGTTGATCCATTGCTTGTCATAGGAATTGATTGACAATTTTGATCCTGATATTGTGGACTAAGAGACAATGACTGCCTCAAAGTTACCCAACTGGCTTTCATGCCTAAAACAGGACTAAAACTACAATCCTTTGGTTTCTAGCCTGGTATCTTACCTACTAGACAAAACTGGCTTTCTGATTTCTGATTGGCTACACTACTGAATATAGAGTGACCTAACAATGGACACCAAAGTTCCTATTTATACTATATTCCTTTCATGTGAGTAAAGTAATTTCTAAATTTTCTCTCATTTAAAATGAACATCAAACCCCAGGAACCTAGCCCAGCAAAATCATCACTCTGAATAATATTTACAAGAAAGTAATAACAGCTTTCAGCATCTGAAGTGGGTACTTGAAACTGAGATGTTTTTAAGTAAAATATTTATTTATACAGAAGGTAAAGGTTTTCGCAAACTGATTATCTTTGAAGTGGGAGAGTTGTGTCAGACCTCTTGGAGAGAGACTGATCCTATTGGCTATGGAAAGGGGGAAGCTGCCTTTTCTGTCTAACAGAAGTAAAATGTGGATCATGCAGTGACAAGAGAGCCTCCTATACCTGTGGAATTCAAGCATTTACTGGAATAGCTGTTGAGATAGGAAACTGTATGTCATCAATCAGTGTGATGTGATGGGCTGGTGGAGGTGACAGTGGACAGTGGGTGGGGAGAGGGGATGTCTCGCACATGTGTGCCACTTTCACAGACACAGCTTCACGTGCATCACACATACAGTATATGCATTCATCCATCACTTCTGTGTCTTGGTTCTGAATGGGTTGCGACCCAGCACCAGGCAATGGACTGGAGATTAGGAACCCCTGTCATAGATGTTTCTGTATGATGTAAATCACTTCTTGTGAAGGCTTTCTATAATCGTACTTTCTACTATACATCCAAAGACTAAACAACATCTCATTTTCTTTTTGTTTCTTGCCATCCCTGTCCCATTGGGACCCCTTTTCCTTTGAAATGAAGTTACCCTTTTGCCTCACTTGATTTCCATCTTTGTGTTGTGTTGTATTTATCTATTTGTAAATTTTATTGCTTGCCCATCTTATCATAAGGAAACTCTGGGCGGCTTACAGTCATAAAAATATGTCTATATTAAAACATAAATTAAAATCATAGATTAAAATCTAAGGACATGTGGGGAGGGCAGGGGTGGAATGGGGGGGAGGTAGGACCTGTTATTACTCAACCAATTGTCGCCATTGCCTCCATTGTACTCTCCCCCATTGAGACCCAGGCCAACTAACAGAGCCAGGTTTTAGGCCCTTATAAAAGGATAAGAGGGTTGGTGCCAACTCATATCGGGGGGGGGGGGGAGTGGGCAAAACATTCCAGAGGGGAAGAGCAGCAGCAGAGAAGGCCCTCATCTTGGAGTCTGCCAGCTGGAATAATGAGCCTGACAGGCCCCACAGCATGCCTCTTCTGCTGGCATGGGTGGGACAGGCCAGTGCCACTGGGTCAGATGATCCCTCAAGAAACTTTGACCCATGCCATGAAGGGCTTTAAAGGTGCTCACCAACACCTTGCATTGCACCTGGAAGCACACTGTGTTTAGAATTTTGCAGCACAAATTCAGGGCCAGAAAAATAAACACAGATGGCTGAGGCTTCATTTATTTTATTTTTTTCTAATAAAGATTTATTAACAAATTTAAAAAACATACAAATACAAACAAACAAACATTGGTACACAACCAATCCAAATTTTTTCTTACAATTGTTGTCGAATCTGGTAAGTCCTCATTTTTTTCTTTCTTCAAGCATTGGTTTAAACATTATTCTATAATCAATAAGCTCATTAGTTTACTATATTGTAATATTATATTTTATTTAACTATTTAATCAAACTATATATATATATATATAATCCAATATACTAATAATATCACTATTAACTAACAGAAAAATTTTCTAAGGTAAAATTTCTACATTTATATACAACAATAGATATATAACTAAGTTTATATAATATTTCGTCCTACTCTCATTTATTTGTTTCCATCACCCTTTTTTTTTACCCATTTATACCATTTATCCCAAATTCTATAAAATTCTGAATCCTCCTTTCCGTTAATCTTTAAAGTAAGCCTCTCCAATTGCGCGCAATCATATGTTTTTTGAATTATGAGATGTATTGGTGGTGTGATAGAGTTTTTCCAATATTGGGCCAATGAAATGCGTGCCGCGGTTAATAGATGTATAATCAAATATTTAACTTTAGAAGTGTACTCTCCTTTAATTATGCCCAATAAAAATAATTCTGGTTTCCACTCCAATTTACACTCTGTAACCTCTTCTATCCAATTTTTGATTTTTACCCAATATTTCTTTGTTTCAGGGCATGTCCACCATGAATGAAAATAAGAGCCTATTTTTTTTTTTTTTACATTTCCAACAGCTGGGATTAGCTGTTGGAAATATCTTTGCCAATCTTGAGGGTGATAGATGCCATCTATATATCATTTTATAAAGATTTTCTTTATGGGCTACAGATTTAGTTAAACTCAAGTTTTTTCCCCATAGCTCCTCCCAGGTCTCCAAATCAATGCTGTAGCCAAAGTTTTTTTCCCAAGCCAGCATTGGACCCTTGACAATTTTTCCAACCATTTCTTATTCCAATAAATATTTATATAGTTGGGAAATCACACATTTCTCCGGATTTAATAATATTTTGTCGAGTTGTGTATTTTTAATTTCAATTCCTTGCTCATTCATATCTTTGTTGTATCTCATTTTAATTTGAAAATATGTCCAATTATCAGTACATATATCTTGTGTTTCTAATTCCTATTTTGATTTGATTTTTCCCTTGTTATTTAATAATTTATGGTATTTTAATTTTTTGCTAATGTCTATTGTGTGGGGATGGAACATTGCCTCCATCGTTGAAAACTATACCGGCATCTTTGTATAATGGTTCTTCCTTATATCATTCCATATTTTAATTAAGGATTTTCGGAAAATGTGCCTGGTAAAATATATATTTGATTTAGTATTTGGGTTCCATAAAAAAGCATGCCAACCAAGTAACAAATCATGTCCCTCTAACTGTAAAATCCTATTGTTTCGTAACTCAGTTCAATCTTTAATCCATAATAATGCTGATGCACTATAATATATCTCCCAGATAGGTAGCCTGAATCCACCTCTGCTTTTGTTATCTTGTAGATATATATATATATTTTATCCTTGATTTTTTTCTTTGCCCAAATGAATTTCAATACACTTTTTATCTAACTCTTCGTACAAAATTGTCTCCAAGGTTCATCAAATTAATCTGTTTTTTCATAAAATTCCAATTTAAATTGTCAAAGGCCTTTTGTGCATCCAAAAAAACCCAGGCTATCTTGTTACTTGGGTGATTTTCATAGTATTCTAATGTGTCTATTATTATTCTTATAATGTCTGATCTGTCTTATAGGGAGAAAACCATTTTGGTCCGAATGTATTTTATTGTTGAGTATTATTTTCAATCTTTCTGTCATTATTGCCATAAAAATTTTATAGTCCGAATTTAAAAGGGAAATTGGCCTGTAATTCTTTATTTGATTAATATCTGTACCCTCTTTCAGTATTAAAGTTATATAGGCTTCTTTTCATGATTCTAGGAGTTTAGCTTCACATATTACCTCATTGCAGACTTCTAATAATCTCATTTCTAAAATTTCACCTATTTCTTTATATAGTTCGTTGGGTAATCCATCTGGACCTGGTGTTTTATTTCTTTTTTGTTTTTGTATCACAACCCTTAACTCCCCCAAAGTTATTTTTTTATTAAGTATCTCTTTTTCATCTTCAGGTATTGAAAAGGGGATTTTTTCTTTCAAATAATCCTCTATCTTATTTTCCTCAACTATTTCTTGTTTGTAAAGTTTTTCAAAGTAATCTCTTGCAATTTCCTTTTTTTTTTTCCTGATTTGTCTCTATTGTTCCATTTTTGTCTCGTAATTGGTATATTGTTTTTTTCTGGTTTTCCTTTCTTAGTTTATATGCTAACCATCTTCCAGGTTTGTTCGCGTGTTCAAAATAGTTTTGTTTTATGTATATCAAATTGTTAGCTAATTCCTCTTGATCTATGGCCTCCACTTCATGTTTAAGTGCTATTACTTCATTTCTAATTTGATCTTCTCCTGGAATTACCATTTGCTTATTTTCCAGCTCCTTTATTCTTTTTATTAAAGATTTCCGTTTCTCCTCTCTGTTCCTATTTCTATTTATTGTGTATGCTATTGATATTCCTTTTAAATAGGCTTTCATTGTATCCCATAAGTTTTGCAATGAGGTATCCTGACTTTTGTTAAATTCAAAAATTTTTGTTAATTCTTCCCTAATTTTTTGTATATATTTCTCCTCTTTCAATAATTGTACATTAAGTGATCATCTGCCTTTTTTATAATTACTATTTTTCCAGATTATTTGTATTGGGTTATGATCTGCCCATGTATTAGCTAAGATTTCCACATCCTGAATTCCTTTATATAATTCATTGCTAACCCAAAACATATCTATTCTAGACCATGATTTATGTGGGCTAGAAAAAAAAGTAAATTGTGCTATTCCTGGATTTTTTCTCCTCCATACATCCACTAAATCTAATTCTTCAACCATCTCTGTGAATTTTTTAGGCAATGTATTCCGTTTTTTGTATTGTCTTTGAGTACACTTATAATCTTGTTCATTATCAGATATTGCATTAAAATCTCCTGCAATACAAATTCTTGGGTTATCAAATTCTAATAATTTTTCATATAAGGTTTCATAAAATTCGCTTTGGTTTTTATTTGGAGCATATATTCCCACTATTATTGTCTTTTTGTTTTGTATTACCATCTCCATCATTATCATTCTTCCCTGCTCATCATTATAAATCAACTTTGAATCTATATTATATTTTATATATAATGCAACTCTTTTTTTTCTTCTGCCAATGATGAGTACATTTTCCCCAATCTATTATTTATTAAATACCTTTTATCACTTTTCTTTATATGAACTTCTTGTAAGCATATTATCTCCACTTTTTGTTTCTCTAATTTCAAAAAGGTTATTTTCCTCTTAGTTGGTTAATTTAATCCATTAATGTTTATCGATGTCAATTTCACTCCCTTCTCCATTCCCTAGTTTGTTTCTATCCTACCTAGCTTTTATTCGTCGTCTAACTTCTTGTCCTTACTCCTCTTTCTTCTTTTCCCAATGTTTCTCCATTTCCTTCCCTCCCCTTTCTTCTATCTCCTCTAGATTGTATGTCTTCTTGACTGGAACCCTCATACTCGTCTCTACTACTTGCTTCTTCCGCTATACCACCTATTTGCTCAAAAAATTCTTGTGCTTTAGATAGAGTATCTACTTTTACTCTTTTCTCTTGCCATATTGCAAGTATCCCTTTTGGAATTGTCCATCTAAAAGGTATATTTTTTTTTTGTTTAAGTAGTTTGTTAGGAATCTATAGTCTTTTCTCTGCTCTTGAATTCTCCTAGGCATTTGTTTCAACACAGTTACTTCTTTACCTTTGTATTTTATTCCTTCATCTCTTGTGATTTTGTAAATTAAGTCCTTCACACATCTCCTTGTGAATCTTATATGTATTTCACGGGGAAGTCCATGTCGCCTTGCATAACTTGTATATACTCTATAAATGTCATCCAATTCTTTCACCATTTCCTCCTTATCTCTACCCAGCAATTCTGCCAATATCTCTGCCATCACTAAAAATAAATTTTCATCTCTTTTTTCTTCAACATTTTGAAATCTTAGATAATATGAGGCCCTGTCCATTTCGATATGCGTCAAAGTGTCAATAATCTCCTTATTAAGTTCTTTCATTGTTTGTTTCATGCCTTCCATTTTTTTTTTTTCAGTTTGGCTTGCCTGTTTTTCCACCACTTTAATCTTCTCTTCATTTTTTTTAATCAATTCTTGAATCTGGCCTATTTTCCCCTCCAAATTTTAACTTCATTTCTCATTTCACTTAGTTCGTTTTTTAACTCTTCTTTCATCATTTCCCTTTCAACTTTACTTTCAGAATGGTTTTTTGACATTGATTCCTGTAAAGTCAACATCATATTTTGAATAGATATCAAAGTTGCTTGAATTGGCTGCAAAATAGATTGGGATTTGCTTTATTTGACGCCAACATTTCATCAATTGTTTTCTGGGTTGATGCTGATGTAGAAATAGATGTAGTTGCCAATTGTGTTTTTTCCTATTTTTGTAATAATCACAGATGTGCTGGTCATATATTTAATAATTTTTTGCTGTTTCTCCACAATGCTAAATATATTTTCCCAAAGCGTGTCTCCAATTATCATCAAAGTTATTTATCTTGTAACTCTAATTTCTCAGTTCTATAGTCACATCAATTAATGCAATTATTTACAATTAACACAGTGTTTAGGAAAAAAAATTGGAAAGGAAATACATAAATAAATAACTAGATAAATAAATCAATTCCTAACTCTTCTAATGGTTCCTAAGTTGATATATTCTTACAATCTACCTCAAATTAATTATTATATTTAACCTTATTTCCAATATTAATTCTTTAGCTCAGTTATAATATATAAGTACTATATATATCATATGTTCCACATAATTTTTCCAATAAAAAGGGAGGAAAGGAATAATCAATTAACTCATCATTATCTTCATCATTATTTTAAATTCATAATCAAGCAACTTTAAATCAATCTATATATAAATACACAATTACTTATATCTATAACTCTAAAAAAAATTAAACTCTATTTATACAAGCTAAGCCTATTTAAGTTCAATAATTAATTATTTCCTTATTAATAACATATATATTTATATATAAACGAAGAAAAGCAAAGTTAATATTTATACCCTTGCCCCTTTTTTTTAAATGTTCTCTAGAAGTTTGATCTTGTAGATATTAAGTCCAAATCTCAAAAATCTCAAAAGTCTCAGAAGTCTCAGAAGTCCATTTCGCCTTTCTCAGTCCAATCAGATACTTTCATCACTTCCTTCTGCTTTCTCAATTATAATGTCCACCTCTGGAAAATGCACTGTCACTTTCTTGATCGTTCTTGGTATTTGCAAGAATACTTTTTTCTTTTGGTTAGTATTTTCCACAGTCTATTCAGATGGCTGGAAAACAAACTCTTTCACCACTGAAATAGAACTCTCTTCTTTTTACTTTTTAACTTTTAGTTTTAATCACAAAGTATCTATTTTCCCTTGGGCTATGGGCACACTGCAATCCTGCCGTTGATCACCACTTTCCCTTTTCCGCTCCGGACTCACAAGTTTATTTACCTTTTTAAGGTTTCTTTGTTTTGTAACCCAATGCTGAGTTTCCCGGTCACTCTTATCTCAGACTCCAGACTCACCAATGTCTCTCCGCTTCCCTCTGGCAAGTGTTCTGCCACATCTTCGGGCCAGCTGGGATGGCTGGCTTGTTTGCCCCACACTTTGGGTTCCTTTCTTCACCACCCAGCTTGCAGCACCAGACCAGCTCCCGGAATTCTTCCTCACATGGATGATCCCACCAGGATTGAATTCTGCCTCGAACAGATGTGATCGGGGCAAAACTCCTGCTGCAGGAGGACTAAGTAAAGTTCTCCTGCCTCGCCATGATGTGACGTCACCAGAAACCTCAAGGCTTCATTTAACTTCTTTATAAGCATATGAAGTAAATTTTACAAACTAGTTGTAGATTTCTCCAACATGGAGCAAACTCAAACAGAAGCAGACATGTTACAGGTTCAGAGCAGAACAGCAACTCAGGAGCTCAGAAACAGACATCAGTTTCACTCTATTTCAGCAGGCAAGCAAGCAAATTAATTTCTCTTTCAATAGACAGACACAGAGCTTAACATAGCTTCAGAGCTGCAGAGCTTAATATAGAGCCATGCCTAGGCTACTTCTAGTTTCAGTTTCCAAACAGTCCTCATTGGCTGGCTTAGTTGCTATGTCTATTCATTGGCTGAACTTGTTACCAAATTCATGAATATACTCTGACAGCCTGGCAACCAATCCAGCTTGCGAAGCAGTGGTGTTACAGGGACTCAAAACTGCCCGTGGCACCAGCCTTCTTCTCCCACTCATTTTACTATTGCTGCTGGAAGGAGAGATGGAATTTGGATATATGTGAAAAACAGTGGGGGAATTTGGGGTATGTGAGAATGGCCTCTGTATTTGGGGGATCAGTACTCACAAGTAAGGAATCAATTGATTTTACACACATCTATTATTGATCATAGCATTATCCATTTATCTTTATTAGAGTGTGACTTTTGGCTAGTGTATAATGTATGCACAAATCCAAATGCAACCATGGTACATGCACACAATTATTAGTGGGAAAGGAGGGAAGAGGAAGAGGAAATATCCAGAATTGTTTTAAGTCAGTTATATTTTTCCCTACTTCATCTCCCCTTTTCATCTTAAATCAAATAATCTTCTTTTGAGCAAATAGAGTTTTGTCACTATATCAGAGGTGGTATTCAGCAGGTTCTGACCAATTCTGGAGAACCGATAGTGGAAATTTCGAGTAGTTTGGAAAACTGGCAAATACCTCCTCAGACTGGAGATTTTTACAGTATCTTTCCCCTGCCATGCCCACCAAGCCACGCCCACAGAACCAGTAGTAAAAAAAATTGAATCCCATCACTGCACTATATCAATGACATTTCTTTCACTGGATTTGGGTTCATGGGTCTATCTTAGTGAGTAGATAGACACGTACCTTCTTTTATGAAAAAGATTTATTTAATAATAGTGCATTTGGTAATCTGTTTTCTTTGCTTGTCGTTAAAAACTAGGCATTTGGCTTCCATATCGACTGTTATATAGAATTTCTAGAAATTGACACATACATTTAATAAGACAAATTAAGAAAATGAGAGTGAAAAATGCCTCTGTAGATTATAATCAACCAGAACATTTTAAAAATATAAGTTATGTTTTTGTTTTTTTAAAAAAATCACAAGGAAAAGACATCCAGAATTTCCCCGAACCAGATTTAAGTGCCATTGATTTTTCTTCCACATAGTCAGTCAGTCTGTCTATATCTATCTATCTATCTATCTATCTATCTATCTATCTATCTATCTATCTATCTATCTATCTATCTATCTATCTATCTTTCTATCTATCTATTATCTACCTATCTAACATCTATCATCTATCATCTATCTATCATATTAAAACTTAGAATGCATTAGTTGCACAAATAAATGAATTTCTGAAGAAGTAAATAGAATTAGAAAAATAACTTTATTTAAATGAAAAGTCTAGATAATGCTGATTCTGTCCATTGAGAGCAATCAAGTCAATGAATTACATAGGCCATTTCCCTTGGGGTTTTTAAATTAGCCTGCAGTAAAAATATGTCTGTTCAGACTTAATAGGAACGAATACCTTAACTGTTTTGTTTCTTAGGTCAATAAACTGTATTTTTCCTGCTATAAAGCTACAAACTGTTATCAATTATCCATTAAAGAAAAGGTCATGACCATTTGATGCAACATGAAATAAATTAAAATTTGATTAAGCTTCAGGGCCAAACTAAATGCAGCTTTTGTTAAATCTTCCTGGTTTAAATAGAATGACATCAAAGTATATTAAATGCTTGCTACCAAGTAACTACACAAATTTTTAACTGGTAATTAAATTAGAGACAGGCTGAGACCTCAGATAATAATCACTGGTTTCTCTCTTGGTGAATCCAGAGCTTTCCAATACCATTCTGTTTTAACAATGGTTTATTTAGTTATTTATTCAATTTGGATGCTACCTAATAAGTGTGTTACATAAAAATAACAGCAGCAGAAAATGGAATAAATACAATAGAAGAGAATGCATATAGCTGTGGGTTGAACCATTGAGTACTTGGTGCTCTCTGAGCTTGGTTATTTGCTTGCAGCTATTTCATTACCTGAGCATAACATGACCAATGCTAGGGGCTATGGTGTTGGCTCCTTGTTTATAGAGTAGTTTGCCTAGAGTAGTATTATGGTGAATATAGTTTTATCCTTGGTTATTCCTTGACTAGGGTATTGTTTCCTGCTTGGACCAAGCTGAGAGAATACCAAGTTCAGAGAGCACCAAGCAATAGAACAGATATCAATGTTTACATAAATTACCTCAACATGTATAAGAATGGAATGGAATGGAATGGAGAGGAGAGGAGAGAGGGAGGGAGGGAGGGAGAAAGGAAGAAGGAAAGAAGGAAGGAAGGAAGGACAATCCCATAGAGACTAAGTACCAAGATTCCAATGCTGTTCCTAAGAGAAAAGGGATAAAGTAGTAAACTGGAACAAGACAAGTAGTGTTGGAAATATCTAACTAACCTGACCAGCAACTCTTGCAATCTGGAAGCCTCAAAAGTTCCAAGTACACCTGACCAAAGGAAAAAAGTCAGGAATTGGGAAAATCTTGTAATTTCCTTTAATCCTTTGTTGTGTTTGTCAGGCAGACTGGAAATAAATTATTCTAAAATTTGAAAATAATTGGAGTGGGATAGCTGTCTAAGCTGGCTGCTACCTAGAGTTCATCCTACATAAAATGGATGGCTTTCAATTCTTTTTAACAATAAAAAAGTAAAAAAAAAAAGATATCTCCAGTGGTGGGATTCAAATTTTTTTACTACCAGTTCTGTGGGAGTGGCTTGCTGGGCATGGCAGGGGAATGATACTGCAAAATCTTCAGCCAGAGGTGGTATTTGCCGGTTCTCAAACTATTCAAAATTTCTGCTACCGGTTCTCCACAATTAGTCAGAACCTGCTGAATGCCACCTCTGGATACCTCCCAAATTGAACAATGAAAAGATTGTCCAGATTCATCAACTTGCTGGAGATGCTTTAATGGAAACACCATAACTGAGCAAACAGATATAGAAAGATAATCTCCCCATGTGTCTTTGCAGACAAAAGGTCTTTGTAGAATAATAATAACCCAAGGTTTCAAGGTTTAAAGTCCCTGCAGCACTGGATAGTTAAAGAACCAATATCCAGTGAGTCTCACAGTAGCTTCAGCTACATAGGTTACTGAACTGAATGCTATAACAAACCAATAAATGAAATTCTAAAATTTACCATTGTAGTACAATTTTAATCTGATATAAAGATATGGTTATTAAATGCATGGCATAGAATCCAGTTCAGTATTTAATATTTAAATTTAAAATAAAATAAAATTAAGTGGCTGGCCAGGCCCCATTTACAACTTTGTCCAGGTCTAAGTCCTATCCTTGAGGTAGAATATAGCCCTGAGCCCAAAGGAATTTTGTTTATTCCTTTTCAGGTAACTAAATCAAAAAAACTCCAGACCTGAGATAATTCAACCATAATCATTTTGAAATTTACCAATGATTTAGGAATAGATATTGGTTGGAATGACATCAAAATTGAATAAGTAAATAGTATCCTTGCAGCTGCTTGAATTATGTCTTACTTTCCATCAAAAAATGTTTTAGCAATTGCATGAAGCATTGGAAAGTAAACGTTTCAGGCGCTATGTTGACAGGCTCTCCAGCCTTACTATAATAGAAGTAACTCAATTATGCTAACTGCTCTGCATCACAGAACATTAGCCAGCTGAAAACGTCTTATCTACAGTAAATCTGCAGCTGGGCTCTTAAAGAGAGAGAGATAATTAACAACAGTGAATTTCACAGGGTGGAATAAAACAGAACTGAAAATGAGCAGGGTAAGTAACAATTATAAACAATTCCCATTTTTGAAAAATGCATTAAAAAACTCTGAACTAGGTATCCTATAAATACGTTAGTTCTGCATAGTAAATTTACCTGAAATATTTTCATCATATGATTTTCTTTCCTCTTGTATCAGTAACTCTTGAGTGGTAGCAAAATCAGGGCATGATTTGCAGGGCGGAATACTTTAGCTTTGGTTTATTTTAGAGGTTCTGAATCCAGAAGTTTTTTTTTTAAACAAGAATTTTTTATTTGTCTATTCCATATTAGAATGCCTACTGGAAAGCTGATTAGTGTGGTGGGGAAGGAGTGGGATTTTGCAGAAACCTTTCCCCAGGAGTGGGGAGGGAATGGAGATTTTGCAGGAACCTTCCCCTGACACACCCACCAAGCCACAGCCACGAAGCCATGCCACAGCCACCAAGCTACGCCCACAGAAGTAGTAGTAAAAAAAAAATGGAATCCCATTGCTGATGCAGACTGATAGAACCCTGCAGTAGATGGCTGAAAAGTAAACTTATTTAAATATTTAAAACTGCCTCAAACTCAAACAGCAACTGTTCAGTTATCAGGGTGACAAAAAGTAACTTTGAGACCAATCCTTGCATTTACAATCTTCACAGTACTATAACACAAAGCAAAACTACTAAGATACTAAGTTTAGTTGCAGTTTCACTTAGCAACCACTTCTCAAATGAGTGAGTTGCCGGCTCCAATTATGGATGCTGATGAGGCATACTTGCATTGGTGAACATCTTGGATGGAATGTGGGGTTCATGTACGTAGTTCAGATAGCAAGCAGGCTGAAAAATATGCTTGTATGTCCCCTATTTAACTGTTAATTTTATCTCTCTGATGATATGCAGTTACATCAGGTTGCTAGACTTCAATTAATGGTCGAGGAAGCCATCCTCTTATGTATTTTCAGGTCAGAAATTTAGGAAGCTAAGGAGGCCAGGCAGGTTTAAAAAGGTGTTTGAGTGTATTTGTGTGTGTATGGGGTTAAAGGTAGACCAGTCAGGAAGGGAAGGAGGGAAAGAAGAAAGGATTAAGTTAAAATATAAACTGACTATGTAAATGAACACTCAATCATCCAGGCCAAAAGTATCTAAAAAAGTTAAGGTTTTTAGATTAGCAATGAGAGAGGTTAGCAATGAGAGAGGCTGTGATCTGACATTCAAATCCCCTAGCTGCCCACCTCTGCTGTTGGTGGAAACTTGACTGTTTATTTATTATTTAGACTTCATTAGTTATTTATTAGTAAATGCCTATGGAGATTCTCGCATCATCTAGGTTGCTTTTTTCAAGAGCTGAAGAAGCTTCTGGGATGAGAAGCGAAATGTCTTCAAAGAAAAACAAAGTCCAGTAGCTTTTGGGGGAAAAAGCACCTTGATCTGGATGATTGAAAATCTCCATAGACTTTTAGCTAAGCGTTTTGGGATGAACACCCTTCAAATGATGCAGGAATATGAAGGGATTTCCAGAAAAAAAATTGCAGACTACAGGAACCCTTTGTGCTTCAGTCTGAGATTCAACCTGGAAAGGAGGAATTTCCTGACAGGGAGAACAATCAACCCACGGAACAGAAGTTGCCTTCAGAAGTTGTGGGAGCTTCATTCCTGGAAGCTTTCATCTATCAGAAATAGCATAGGGTCTCCTGTTTGGGCAGGGGTTTGGACTAGATGACCTACAAGGTCCCTTCCAACTCTGTTAATCTGTTAAACTGAACCATTTCATTATTCATCCAAGTAATTTCTTCAATCAAAATAAAATTTTGCTTAGGCATAGACTCAGAGTCATTGGAATGTACTAACTCTGCCATACTGCCTGTAGGGGTCGTCCCCCCCCCCCCCAATGTTTTCATTTACACATTGCATTGCATTTCGGGGAGAAACCCCCTATGGCAGAATTAGTACATTCCAAGGACATTGACTCTATGCATAACCAAAATTTTCATTTTGACTAAAGATGTTTCTTGGATGAGTAATGAAATGTCTCAGTTTAATAAACTTTGATCCTGCCCATGATTTAAACTTTTTTAGGAACTGAGTGTTCAATATTTGTTAATGGAATAGCAGGAAATGGTGCGAATGAAAACAAAAATAAAAGTAATTTATTTAAAAAGGAAAATGAACAGAAATCAGATATTTAAAACTGTTGCTTCCTCTAAGAGAAATGAAACAGAAGTTGACATGGGGTAATTTAGCAATCTGAAAGATTTCAGAGGCAGATAAACTGAATGCATACATACACATATGTGTTAATACGATAAAGCCCTTGAATCTTAAATTTTAAGTTATAAAAAAAGAACACAATAAAAGGAAATTAGTTATTAAAACCTCTCATTTTCTTGGAGCTCTGTAGAAGTGGATATGGGCAGTGGGGCAATTCAGAGAGGCGATTCAAATGGCAATTAACAAGCTATGCATCATGAATTCCTCATCCAAGATTAACAAGAAATGAAATGGACCATGCCTTCAGGTAATAAACTTTTAACTGAAGTTGTTAGATACCTTTGCTGAATAAGGACTTGTATACTTTATAGGAAAATCTCAATCACAGGGAAAGTAATTGCGGGATAATATAGAGCTGTCTAAGCATGCTATGCAGAAATTCAATTTTTCTTCTGGTTCTCACTAATTGCTAAAAGCAACAGTTCAGCAGTGTTTGTGGATTTTCATTACTGCAGAGGGCATGGGAGGAAAGACAATACTTGAGCTATATTTTGATACTGAGTTGTTCTAATGGGTTTTACAAACTAAGCTTTAGCAATTTTATTTTCAAGATCCTGTCCCACCCTTGCAATATATCATTTGAGTGAAAGTATGGCAGGGAAATGTTCTCATAAATTTGTGTTTATAATTGTTTATCTCTCCAAGGCAACTATTTTGTGAATGGACAAGGCTCACCCAGCATCCTTGCTGTGGGCACACCTAATTTTAAGATTATCTTAAAATTCCAAAATTTGACAACTAGCTCAAATACGCGTTTTCTAACATACAGTATTCTATGGGCAAACAACTAAAACGAGAGGTGCAGTATCCTATGTTAGTATATTAATAATGGAGTTGTAATAGCAATTGTTAATTTTGCCACATGATTGCAGACTAGTAGGTACCAACAATCAGAGACACTATAAAATGGTCTTGCTTTATAGTCTAAATTATTAAAAAATGTGAAGACTAGAATTTGATAATAAAAACAACAGCTATCATTTTAGATTATTTTTGTTTTCTTTTTACAACCTTGTAATCCCTTGCTTTGGAATGGGGTTGGGTGAATGAATGGATCCAATTTTGACTGACCAGATGCCCTTCCTGGTGCCTATACATATTTTGTAGCAATATTTCTTGCATCAGGGTATTAAAAATGTTCTTATTCCAATATCAAATTTATTCTCTTCTTCAAGATTCATATCCTGAAACTATTAAATTTCATGACAAATCATTTCTCCCAATGCCCCTTTACCTCCTTCTATGATATCCAGCAGCTAATATGGGCTGAGAGTAAAGGCTGAAAGAATCATCTGGACATTAGAAATAAATCTTTTGAGAATCAGATATCCATAAATTTAGGAAGTTAAAGATAGAAGCAACATCAAAAGGTTATACAGATGGAACATGTCATCACATGTGTCAAACATCAAGCAGGTTTAGGAGAACTGATGAAAATCTGTTTCAATTTAGTAGATAATAAAAATTTAAATCATATGCAAGAGCATAAAAGAAAATAGAAATCAAGATATAAATGAGGATTATAACTAAAGAAAAGACACCGGGGTTTCAAACAATAAATTATTACTGTTGAATTGCAACCATGCAAATAATAACACAAATAATATGAACAGAAGTCATCTTCTCTTCCAGCATTTGAGTCATTATGGTCTTTGTCAGACTTAAAAACACATAATAGTGGGTTGGTGATATTCATCTGTACCAAAATAATAAGAGTATGAAGGCCATATCCAAACACAAAGGACACCCATACTGCTTTAGATGAATCAGTTCAATTAAGAGAGCAAAATGAATGAAGGAGTTGCAGGCATTATTCTCTGCTTTGTCAGATATATATTTTTGAGTAAAAGTCAATGGAAAGGAATTTAGGGATAAAGGAATACAATTCTGACCCACTAAGGTCCAAATAAGAGGTCTGTAGGGGGCGTGTATAAGCACACCAATGTGCCTACCATCCCTGTCCTATTGTTTCTTTTTTTTCTTATATGTATCCATTTCATGTATTCATAACCATGCTTATACTTATACCTGTTATCTTATAATCGCTTGACAAATTAAAATAAAATAAAATATATCATTTATCATATAGAACAGGGGTCCTCAATTCCTGGGCTGCAGCCCGGTTCGGAATCAGGATGCACAAGAGGCAGGAGAGTGTGCTTGCGTGCACAGCTCCACTTGTACAAGTGGCAGATGCATGCATCTGCCACTGACATAAATGAAGCTGAATAAGTGAGCTCACAGGCCCACTGCTTTGTTAACAATGCCTGCCCTCAGGAACAAGGTTCCTCATTAAATTTGAAAAAAAAACCAACTTACTGTGGTGTTTTAAAGAGCTCTGAATTCCTGAATCTTCATCTAGGCCTTTAGTGGAATGACTGACATCCCTTTTGTTCTTTTTCTTTGTTCCTCTTCAGGTTTGTTTTCTCTCCCACCTTTGTTCTTCTTTCATTTAAATTGTTTTCTTGTTTGAATGTTTCTAAAAATTTATATACTACTCAAAATCTCTGGAATTGGGGGAGGCATATAAATTTATTTAATAATAGTATTAATAACCGGTGGAACCATAAAATAAAGAAAGTAATAGAAAATGAAAATGCTAATGTGTTCTAGGATTTTAGAATTCAACAGACAAGAACCTTCCGCATAACATATCAGACTTAACCCTTTATGATAAGCAAGACAAAAAGATATGGATATAGTGTCTGTGGCAGTGCCCGGAGACAGCAGAATAGAAGAAAAGGAACTGGAGAAGATAACAAAACACAAAGACTTGCAAATAAAAATATATTGACTGTGGCAAAAGAAAGCAAAGGTAGTACCAATGGTAATAGGCACTTTGGTTGCAATTCCAAAACAACTGGAGCATCACCTGAACTCCATCAGCATTGACAAAATCACCATCAGTCAATTGCAAAAGGCAGTTTTACTTGCTTACATCCTGTGACGAACAGCTTACATCCTGTGATGATACCTCTAATACCATCTAACATCCACATCTGCCTATTCCCACATCCTTGAGAAGGATTTAATAGGTGGACAAAAATGCCAAATCTACTCTGAACATCTGGCTGTCTGTACAATGAGCCACTGAAAATAGCAATGTCTGGTTCATTGATGTTGCTATTCCAAATGATTCTAGGATTGAGAAAAAGCAATTGGAAAAATAAATAAAATAATCTTGCAGATTGAAGTTGAATGCTTATAGAAAAAGAAATCCATTTTATGCCAATTATGATAGGAAGCCCTCAAAACAATATCCAAAGGACTGAATTTTTCACACCTGAACATCCTAATTTTATTTTAAAAAAACTTACCCAGTTTGGAATTGGCTATACTCTTAGAGTCTACCTTAATAATTCTTAGTCCTTGGTTAGGATTTGAATTATGAAGTTTTCACCAATCTTAGACTGTGAATCTTAGACATCGTTATGGATTGTTTTCTTTTCCCAATCTAAAAACAAAAAGAGTATCATAATTTAGATCTGATTTCCAGCAAACTGCCTTTGTAATGCTTGAATGCATATGTGAACAGTGTCAACATGCATTTTATAGTTTTGGCTCTCTCGGTTTGTTATTTGCTTGCAGTTATTTGAGAGCATCAGCTAAGATAGAAGTAACTATTTCTCCTTTATGATAATGTAAATGTTTCCATGTGAAAAATCATTGTGCGGTGAAATCTTCATAGAAGAAGTTATAGTTTGAAAGCTGCAATTACCGTCTGAATACTATGATTGTATTTGTCAGCCAGTGAAACAAGTCTGCTGTCAAACCACAAAGCTATCAGGATGGAAACACATGGAATTATGAGCTGAATTAGCATTCACCTATCTACCCACCTACCTGCCCACTCAAATGCAGTATTTCCCAACAGGTCATAAGAACCAACTCACCTACCTTCTTTTTGACAGCCATAAAATCCACCTCTTGTTTCGGAGTCAACAAAGTTGTCAAAGCTGGAATGATGGATAGATTTTTCACAACCAATCCCAAAGCTGAAATATTTTTCATGGCTTGTTCTGCACGATTTATCTAAGAGTTATGCTGGTTGAGGACACCAGACATCTTTAACTGTAATATTTATGAGTGGGTCATAAAAGCATACTGCTGATGACACAGATTCCCAGGGAGACAATTTTTGTCTCTTCTGAGGCCTGATTTTTGATGATATGCATTCAAAGCCTTAGGAAAAATTAACAGGCTAATGATATGTGTGGAATTGGCCGAAGGAGAAGCAGGTTAAACTTGGGTAATAAATGTCACCAAAATTCATGGGGTGCCTGATATCTTCCAGCCAGGGAACAACTTTGCTGATTTGTTGTCAGCAAAGATAATTCTCTGTCTGTGTTTTTAGGTCACTTAGAAAGGATTTTCCTTGTTACTTCCCGGCCCAGGAGAGAGTCACTCTCTGTTACTTCCATGACATTTTATAGGGATTAAGAAAATAAATCTGAAAACAAGATGCACCTTACATATTGTTTTTCCCCTCTAGCTGACTACCGATAATCTTTAAAAGTCAACCAATGTCAAATTTCAATTTATTTCATTGAATTATGACAGTTCTGAAAAGTTGTATTTATCTAATTCATTCAGATGGACTACCTGAAAAAGACTCACTGCCGTAGACCATCCAGGCATAGTGACTTACTCTTTTTATTTTCTAAGAATGTGACTTACTCTTTTTATTTTCTAAGAATGTTCCTGAGCCTGGATGAACCCAGGGGTATTTTTGGAGGAGAGGAAAAATTACATTTTTGTTTTGCATCATCACAAAAATCATTTACAAAATAATAATGTTTAGCTGGCCAGGGATAGTGCTTAGTAGTAAAATGTCTACAGCAGACTGATATGTGCAGGCATCCTGCTGCTTATGCCTGATATTATTTTTTTTTTTAAAGAATGATGTGCATCAGAAGATAAAGTAATTATATAACAAGCCCTAAATAATCCAACAACAGAGTTGAACTCTTTCTCTTCCTCATTTTCTTCAAAACCCACAGAAAGAAAAAGGTCTCAGCAAGAGGAAACCGTTCTCTGAGGCTTATTTCTACTTTTGTTCAGTTCTTACTAAGAACAAAAAAAACATATGTTTGCCCCCAGGAAGCCTGCAGAGTTTAACACAAACTTCCTTAAGTCCTAAAGCAGTCTAACAGCTGCATACAGAAGTCACCTAGGAACAGGAGCAAAATGAGAAAACTTGTTCTTGTTTATCAGAAAAATGAAACCCAGCAAATCACTAATGGTATAAAATAAATCTTATTCTGTTCAATTGGCTTTATTCACTGGAAGACACGTACGGGTCTGTAGACTAAAGGGTTTTCTTTTTCTCTCATTTATGGACAATTACTAGCAAGGTTTTCAGTTAGAATATACATTTGTTTTCCAGCATGAGAAGAAGAGGGGCAGGGAAAGCGGGGGAGAGAGAGAGAGAGAGAGAGAGAACCACCTCCTACTTGAAATACTTAAAATTAGTAAGGATTGATCAAAGGCAAACTTTTATTTTGAATCCTTGGGTGTCCACAAAATAAACATTTCACCTTTTGTAATATTCTCTTTCCTTCCCTCCCCACTAATATTATTATATCTATAGATTTGCTGATCTTGTCTGATATCAGAAATGATAGAGCCAGTCATGGTTAAGTACCTGAAAATCAGTCTTCCGGGAAATATCAGAGCTGTAGAAGTTGAAAAACATGCTAGAAATCCTTGGCAAATCACTTCCATTTTGCTATCCAGAAGACAACAGAGAAGTGATTATCCAATTTCCGGGATCTAGTATGATTGGAAGGAAATTGATATTTGTTTTTGTTTTTTTCTGGACTCATGGATCCCTCAGGTGAAGACATGTCCTAAAAAGCCTTTGTGAAGCTGCAGCTGATGCCCCAGAGGTGATCATTTCTGAAATAGATTTTTTCCAACTCTTGTTCATGCTGTAATAATTAATAATTATGTCATAATGAATTATCACCCGTGATTGTTTTACTAAAATTCTTTTTACTTGAGGTTACTTTTAAAGTTTATTAAGAAGTGTACAGGTCCAAAAAGCTATCTCTGACTGCTGATGAACTCAATTTAACAGAACGGCAAGGGATGCTATGATTCCCACCTTTGATCTTTTGAATTTTATTTCCACTGAAATTGGAGTGGCTTCTCTTTAGATGTATTCCAGAAAGACGACAAAGATCTTTTTTTTTCTTTCAGCCTTTGAAAGACACACAATAAGAATCCTGATTGCTACATTGTTCCTGGTGGCTATTTTTTTAAATAAGGTCATTCTTTGGTTTTTATAATTTTATTTTGATGAAGTTTCTGATCTTACAATTTTGATATTCTCACTGGCATCTGTGTGACAGTGGTATGTGTGAGAAGGCAGCCTCTGCCTAGCTACTGTTTGTGAAGTCGCATGTAACCAGCAAGATTAAGAAAATAAGAATTGTATACATTTCAATAAAGGCTCTTAAACATTAGTTCTGAGGTAAATACAGACTCCAGAATTCCAAGAGGCATTTCCTAGTTATAGTGAAGTTGTTATAGTAGATTCTCTTTGAAACATAATTTTCTACCTCTCTTAGCAGCTTGGTTGAGTTGCCTTTTCTGAAATAGATTCATCTGACTCTTCCCAGCTTTCCCACAATCTCTCACAGCCTCTCACCAAGACCATTAACCACCTGTGAGTGTCTTTCATCAGAGCTGAATGTCCTGCAGCATATAGACAAGTTCCGCTCTATAAGAGGCAATGAAATGCAGGTAATAGACCTAGAATGGGGACAGATGGGAGCTTGCTGTTAGAGAAGGGTTTACTCTTTGTGAGAGTGTTATAATGACTTGATGGCAATGGGCAAAAGGAAAAGGAAAAAGACACAAATCCCACACAACATAAGTATCGAATGACTCAGAAGATTTCTGAGGTGGGAAAAAATAAAGTGATAGGACAAGAAAGAGAGATTGCTGTTGGAGATGGCAGTGTATGGGGGCAAAACAGGAGTAGTTAATCAACAAATTCAGCAGATTGGAAGCCTCCGATGTTCCAGCAAAGTTGACCTTGAACAGAACATCTGCCTTCCCTTTTCCCTTGACTTTTTATATAAAGACTTAAGAGTGAAGATAGCTGTCAGGGCCAAAAAAGAAAGAAAGCTGGATGACATTTATGGAATCAGGACATGGAGAAGAGGGCCAAGAGAAGAGATATCCCATATCCACTCAAGAGAAGTCCCACATAGGCCATTTAGAGAAATCTGACAGCTGAGAATGATAAATGGTGGAGAGGAGCAACTGCTAGCCTTTAAACAACCAACCTCAGATCCAGCTGAAAAAAAAGCAAACAACTAGATTTTTGGAAAGAGGGAACAGGGGACAAAGACAGGCAAGAGAGTAATATACCATAATATTGTATAAATAAGTAGTAAAACAATCAAAAATAATGAAAGTCTTAACAAGAGGTAGTTAATCAATGTGGCTAAAAATGTGAAGAAGATTTCAATTTTGGAACTTAGAGTAATAATAAATCCAGAGACAAAGACCAGAAATTCAAGGCTAAAATTGTTTCTAACTGTAGGGATAAAATAAGTCAGCAAAGGAACAAATGAAAATAGTGGGATAAGGTGACACAAATAAGAAATCACAGAATTAATATGTAAACATCAAGTGCATGCTGTAAGTACTTATAACTCTCTTTTTTGTAATAATAGCCTAATGTCCTGCTGGGTTGCCACAGGGGACAAGTGGCAAAATGGATAATTTCTCAAAATCTCCTCCCCTTTCATTGTTGCTTATCACATTACAATACAGGCATTAGAAGGGAGAGTTTGCTTTACAATGGCATGCTGTGTGTCTTGGTATTTTGGTTTCATCATACTTAGGAACTGACAGATTTATATATTTGATGATATTTTACTGTTATAAATCAACCAGAGGTTGGAGAAGAGGACACTATACAAATTAGGTTTTACAGAAGGTAAATGGATTTGTCATTATAATTATGTATCCAGTCATTACAAAATGATCAAATCACAAAAATAGATCAAATAACAATTGTCTTGGTTAGGAAAAGTGGCTGTTATAAAAATGACTCTTTTACCTATGTTAGCTTAACTGTCTGAGGTGTTTCCACTTCATATGTTTCAATCTTAACAGAAAAGATGCCAAAAAGTTGGTAAAATCTGCTGAGGAAGGAGATTTAAAATGTTTTGTTTATGAGTTAATTACTCCCAATAAAACATATTTAAATATGGAATAGAAAAAAAACTAATTCAAATGAAAGTAATAGTATAAGAATAATGCCATATGAAAAAGTAAAAAAAAAATGCTAGAGAATTTGACAATGATGCATGAATGAAAAGAAACAAAAGGACTCTGAAATGCCCCTCTGGCTCCATTCTTAGGTCTCCATTTAGATTTTTATGAAAGTAAATATATGTAGCTTAAAATCTGAGAAAGGCAAGATTTAAATTTTTTTTTTGGTAAAATAAAAAAATAATCTATTTTTAGGATACATTTAAGTAGTCTGTATTTTAAACATAATTAGTTACAAATCCCTCAAGTATTTAATTTCACCTGAAGCCTATAAACCTAGGTTGTCAAACTGGCGGCCCACAGGCCGGATGCATGACATGCAGGCCACGCCCATACCAGAGAAAATGTCACGAACATCACATGATGCAATGTGATGTCACAAATTTGACACCTGTGCTATAAACTAAGGATGAAGGGACTATCAATTTAATGAAAATGGAACAAGTGATAACAAAAAGTGCAACTTTTAAATGTATAAGAAAGTGTCAAGTCTATCCTATCTAAGGAGAACCACTTGCAATGACTTCTTAGATGGCAACAGAAGGAAAAGAGAAACTTTTTGCTGACATCTGTAGACTGACCAACTTTTTTCAGATCAGATAAGCACAAGTACAACAAAAGAAGAACATGGGAAAACTAATCATGAACAATTGATCACCAAAAACTTGACTAAGGGAAATTACAGTGTTCTCCTCTGATGGTTACAGCTCTTAAAAAGAATTTGAAAACCTGAGAAGTGATGTATGAGGAGCCATCCCCTAGACAATGTAAGAACAAATTACTAACATTGGGTCTAGAAGGGTCTGTTCCAAGGGGAGACAGTAACTTAGATCTGCCTGCGTTATACATAGGGCAATATAAAAGGACATGTTCCACAGTTTCAACCTCAGCTCTGTCACAGGGGCATAGCCGCTCGTTAATTGAGAGCCTCTTAAATCGCTCATCCAGGAGTGCTGAGGGCAAGACATTAAGGTGAGCTAGGGAGAAAGCTCTTCTATACTTGGGAATGGTTAGAGTGTAAAAATAGGAAGCCATCCTCAGTCCATAATTATTAAATTGGCTGAAGATCAGAGGGGAAATAAGCTATACTTAATCTCTATAATCTCTATAATTGTACTCTAATGTGCAGATATTATCCAAGGTTCATAAAGCAGCCTGTAAAAAGTTCCTAGATTCCCTTACTGAGGAAGCTAAATTGGGCTTTACTATAAAAAAATCTGTTTTAACCAAAGCAAGAAAAAACATGTAGACTGTACACAGATTGCATTTAAACATGTCATGCTTAATCATATATATGGCTCAGTACAATAAGTAAGAAGGAATTTATTGTCATCTTCAGTGTCAATTTTCAGCTGTTCAGAAATTATGGCAAACAATCTTTCAAGTGCAATTCCTTAAAATATAAACAAATCTACACTCAGATTTAGATTTAATGACAGTTTTTGAAAATCCAAATGAAAAATCTCTTGGACAAAGTATTACCTACTGATGGAATATTGGATAATTACTCTTCATAATCTTTTGGAACATCTTTAAGTACTGGCAAGAGAAGAACAAATATCACGGCTGTCTTTAAAAAGGGAAAGAAGGAAGACCCAACAGATCTCAGACTTAAATAGGAATTTAAAATTAACAGGAGGATGTTGTAGACATAGCCTACCTGGACCTCAAGACTAGGCCTTTAGACTAGGGTGCCTCAAAATATTGTTCTTTATGAAATGGTAAAATAGGGATTTCTTGTTAGATGAGCTCAGAGTTGACTGAATGACCAATCCAAAGAGTACTCATTAGTGGTTCCAGCATGGGGAAAATGCTTTGAGTGCCACAGGGCTCTGTCCTGTACCCTATGCTGTTAATATTTTTTTTTACCAATGACTTGAATCAGTGACATTTGCAAAGATTCAGAGGAATCTAAACAATGCTTGAGCAGTGGCTGAAATGAACAGAATGGGATTTAGAGAACAAAATGTTAAACTCTACATCTTGCATCTGAATACAAAAAAATATAAGTTACAAGTATAAGATAGGGGGCACCTGGAAAAAGTATATATGAAGAAGATGCAAACTGATTTAACAGTCTTAGAAATAAAATAGATTTAAAAAGCAATCTTTTTATTCTGAATAGAAATGTTCAAATGCTTACTTACATATTTACATAAATAAATGCTTGTTTATATATTTGTATTTATGTATTGTATTATTTATGTATTAATAAATGCTTATTTACATATTTAGGATTCAATATGCATTGTTTTCCCTTTTTCTGTTTGCTTGAGTTTTAAAACTTTATTTACCTTTATCAGTTCCCATGGTGTTTTTTTTTTCTTGTTTTTTTTCCTACCCTAATGCTTTATTTGTTGAATACAAGAAACAAAGATTTTGTATGAAGTATGGTACCTGGAGGCTGTTGAAATCAGGATTTCCTGATGTGGAAGAGCATTGTTTTGAACTTCAAGATTTAGGTATTTTAAGCTTTCATCAAGTCCCTTGAGCCAATTGCCTTCTTCTACTCCTAGCCTCTCAGTCTCATATCAGCAGGCTCTCTGCCAGAGGTTCCCAAATGCAGAGAATTCATGGTGATTGCTGTATGCCAGTGATTACATTGGAAATGACATAAGGCCTAGCAAGCACCTGGACCAGTGCACAGGATCAAAAGCTGTGCAACATTTCACTAACAACCCAGATGTCCTATTGAGTTAGCTGTCATTTTAAAATTGATTTTCCAGATTAAGACTGGAACTAGCAAACAACAGACAACAGACAATGAATAATGAGCTGCCTCAAAGAAAAAAAAGAGGTTTTAAGTAGGAAATCTTAATGCTAGTTTCTATTCTATATATTTTGCTGCTGCTAATAATTAGCTTATTGCAGGTTATGTCAGACATTTCCAGATACTTTCCTTAAGGGACTAGATTTCTCCCTGCCACCCCCCCCCAAAAAAAAATCCAAAAAACCTCTATATGAGATACTTTGGAAGGAAAGCAAAATTAAGCAGAGATAATGTTTACCTTTCAATAGTTTTTAGCACAATAAATATTTTACTCTTGGCTTGCATCTGCTCAATCATCTAAACCATTTTGGCTCCCTAAAGGACTGTTAATGCATTTCTAAAGCTTTTCTGTTTCTCTCTCCTAAGTTTTCCATTATTTAATGGACAGCTAAAATCTAGCTGCCACCATCAAATGGAATGTAAGGATTGCAAAATGGAATATAGAGAATTCTGCCAATGTTTCAAAGTATAGCACAGATTTGCATTGGCGGTAAAAGCCATGAGTTGGCCATCTGTTTTTGTAAAATAGGAAATTGGCTGAGAAATCACCAGACTAGAGAAGCACTTCAGTTAAACAGAATGCTAAACTAATTTGGAACATTTCAAGGCAAATAGAGGTTGTTGGTTTTTTAAAGTCAGTTATAACAGTATATGAGTATATCCAGGTAATTCTTCCAAGGTCTAGTTCAAGAATGGGAAACTGTTCAGTCCAGATATGGATTATTTTCTATCTAACCTTGATGTATATATTTAAAATAATACAATTGATATGAATTGCTACCATTGGGGGCAAGCCATTATGGTAGCAAATGAAAAGCAGAAACGATCAGGAAAATCCTGATCACCATAATTCCCCAATGAAATTAAATCTTATTATAAAAAATAGCAATGACTTTGGAGAGTTGCCTCTCAGATTTGTGAAGATATGGTTTGGAAAGTTCTTCCTCTGTTTTGATACCTGATTGTTATATCTCTTTAAGTCTCTGCCATAATAATTGCATTTATTATGATTTTTTTCATTGTCTTTCACCCTTTCTGAATGCTTAAAAAATCCTCTCAACCAACAAATATGTCAAAATATGTCCCTTATGCAGAGCCTTTCACCTCTGTTTCCCAGTAGTTATATAAATCTCTATTCAGCCAACTTGATCTTATCACATTCTCTTAATAGCAAGCAAGTGATGCATTCAGAAACATTATTATAAGTAATCTCAGTTAGCTGTCTTAGGCTATGACAAATAGCTGGAGTTCATCTGTGAAAGCCAGAAGACCACAATTGCCTTATCTTGAATATATTGTTGAAATCCCATACAGATTGCACATGTCAGCATATGACACTTCAGATTAATCCCAGTGAGCTCGAACAGTTGTCACTTTATGAGCTGTTCTTCATATTAAATGATAATCAACTCTCCTGCTTTTGGGCACCCATTCTGGCTGCTTTAAATTGTTCAGATGTATAACATCATGTTGATCATGTTGGGCATACACTGAATGATGTGATATCAGATGGAGTAGATATGTAAGCATTGTGCTTTTTATAACATGCGAGTGCCATCCTCGGTTGTTTATTTCTGATTTTAATGCACATCATCAATCTAATCCAAAGTGCTTTTGCAGGACAAAAAATATTCTACTCAAACAAAGTAATAATTTTGTTGTTTGTATATGCATGATTAAAGAACTGATGGAAGTGTGACAGAGCTTAGAACAGAATAATCAAAACAAAACTAGATTCTAGTGTGCTGGAACGACAACATTTATTCTGAATTATATGGTTTGGTTGAGGATACATTTGGCAGCAAGTCTAAGACAAAATTTCACTGCAAGGTTAAAAGCCTGAATCCAATATATCTATGGCTGGAAACCTCCTCACTGCAATCTGATAATAAGGAAATTGGAATTAGTTCTTGAAACTTGTAAAGTCTTTGAGGAGAGTGGGATATATTTTAAAAGAATTTCTAATATAGCAAGGAACTCATTTAATCTATTCAAGATTTACTTTGAATACTTTAACTCTGTTATCTTTTAGTTTTTGTGAATCACTGAGAATCTGACTGATTGAAGCTGTGTACAAAATTAAAACAATTTATTTAACACCCCCCCTTCCAATTCTAAAGTAGGATTCTTGCTTGATTTTAGTCCCTTGCATGAAGCTAAGTATATTTTCTGTTAGTAGGATATCGTAGACCCAATTTCCTGATATATTTAATCTTTAGATATTATATAGTTTCTGACATTGGTGTGTGTGTTTGGGGGGGCAGTATCTTGAGGAATAAGAGCTGCATGTGGTTTCCAATCTCCTGTGGTTGCTCATCATTTTAAAATAGGAAACATACAGAAATAATATGTTTAGTCAAGCTATGCAAAATGCCCCAAAGGATGATTTACCAAACATTTAATATGAATGACAATGCCCTGTCTTAAATGCTTCAAGACGGACATTTCTTCAAGAAGCTCAGATCAGATGCTTTAAGGCCTTTTTATTTTGTTTCCATGGGCATATGCATGTGCAACTTCTTAATTATTTGTCCCCAAATGGAAGTATTGTTTGTATACACATGGAAGCAACTGGAGACAGCTGCCTAGTGAGAGTTTTGCTTTGATGGGACTCCATAGACCATAAAGAAAAGCCTGCACAAAAGAGGCCCAGTCAAATAAGTTGTTAGGACATCTTTGTCATTCCAGATTGGAGATGAGACACTGCCTTGTTTTAAGCTATAGGAAGGCAGATTTTAGTTTGACAGTAGAATCAATTGAAAGAATTAGCAAAGTCCTCATTGTTGAATATCTACAAGAAGTGGCTTAACAACTATCAGAAACATTTTAATTTGATTTCCTATTTCAAGTAGAGAAAGACCTCTTCAACTCCATTGTTAGTAACAATTCTATGCTATTCTAATAGAGGTGAAGTTCAATTTTTACCCAAACTCTTCCTGAATGCCAGATTCAATCCTGGAGATCTAGAAATAATCAAAATGTATCTGATTTAGCTAGAGTCCCCCAACATTACTCCTTCACTCAAATATAAATACCTTGATATTCCACATCATAGAATAATGCCTTTTTATAACTATAGCTCCTCAAAGGAAGAAGGAAAGTTTAGGTTGCACAGATTTAGCCACTCAGATCTTTTCAAACTTTGTAGCATATCATAGGTGCCAGGAAAAACTTTTGTGAATGTTCATAGCACCACTTCTTTATGAGAACAGATGTCCCCACTGCCACATATGGGCATGCAAATGTGACATGACGGGTCTGATCTTGAATGTTTTTTAATAAGATAAGATAAATCACCACTGGCTTATTTAACATCACTGGTCACCAAAGTATGTAAAAATGATGGATAATTCACAGCAACATATACTAAACATTTGCTAACTACAGCTGCCAGTAGTTAAGGACATTTTTTCCACCTAAATGCACAGCAGCATAACAAATTGAAAAGCAAACAAGTGTACAGTTTTCCCAACTGGTCACCAGAGACTTGAATGCATACATTATGATTTCAACAAAAACAAAAGACCAAAATATCATTATAGCATGAAAGGGCAGAGTAATGCATTTTAATTAATTTCTAAAGGACATGTTGTCTTGTCTTCTCTCTCCTGCATCATTAATTTTGAAGCCTGTTCCGAGATGTCTAATCTGCATTTGCTTGCATACACTCATGGCAACCATGGCATTGCAGAGACTACAGCCTCCAAGGATTCAAAGAGTCCCAAAGGCTTTTGTTGTACTGATCAACAAGTTCTTGTATCACAGGCTCACAAGCAGGATATCTTAAAGCCATAAAGATGACTCTTGCCTGAAGTACAAGTAACCTTTGACTTATGACCAGAATACATTACATATCTGATATTAGCACAGTTGAGAAAGTCCAGAAATATTTCACAAGAAGAGTTCTCCACTCCTCTACTCGTTGTAGAATACCTTATGTCACCAGACTTGAAATTCTAGACCTAGAAAACCTTGAATTACGCCATCTTCAGTCTGATCTAAGTATGGTATATAAAATCATACATTGCAATGACTTACCTGTCAATTAATACTTCAGCTTCAACCATAACAACACAAGAGCACACAATAGATACAAACTCAAGGTTGACCGCACCAAACTTGATTGCAGGAAATACAACTTCAGCAACAGAGTGGTCAATGTCTGGAATACTCTGTCTGACTCTGTGGTTTCTTCCCCAAACCCCAAAAACTTTAACCTTAGACTGTCTACTATTTATTTATTTATTTAATTTTTTTTATACCTCCCCCTCTCCCAAAATGGGACTCGGGGTGGTGTACAGCTGAGATAAAACAACACAATTAATAAAAAATTTAAAATAGATTTAAAAAGAATTAAACAAGTGGCTGAAATAACACAATAAAAACAGGGTAAAAAGTTAAAAATTACCACAAATTTTAAAATCCTAGTAATTGATACTAGGCCAGACCGGCCTGTTGGAAGAGGTGGGTCTTTAATGCGCGGCGGAAGGTCTGCAACTATTGACTTCACCCCTTTCCTAAGAAGTCTGTAGGGGGCGTGCATAAGCACGCCAACGTGCCTACCATCCCTGTCCTATTGCTTCTTTCATTTTTCTTATATGTACCCATTTCATGTATTCATAACTATGTTTATACTTATACCTGTTATCTTGTAAGTGATTGACAAATCAAATCAATCAATCAATAAATAAATAAATAAACAAAAAAGCAAACAATTGAGCTCTAAATTTCAATTGCTAAACAAGACCAACGTTAAGTGAGTTTTGCCCCATTTTATGAACTTTTCTTGCTGCAGTTGTTAAATGAATCACCAGACTTGTTAAGTGAGTAACACAATTGTTAAGTGAATCTGGCTTCCCCATTGACTTTGCTTTTCAGAGAGTTGCAATCGAATAGGGAATCACATGAGTCTGAAACAATCATAAATACAAGCCAGTTGCCAAGCAAATTTTGATCATGTGACCACAGGATACTGCAATGGTCATAAATGTGAAAACAGTTGTAACTTCCAACAGTCACTAAATGAATAGTTATAAGTTGAGGATTACCTGTATATTGTGAAGACAACATGCCCTAAGGTGCAATTTTTATACTTGATCATCTCCCTATGGATATATTTAGTGATTGCTTTCTGTCAAATTGTCTATACTTTTTTTCTAGGTATTCTTTCCATGTCTTTGCATTGATTTGCAATTTCACTACTTTAAGCCCATCTTGGGATGTTAAAAAAACAACCCACAATTGTTAAAGACAGAAATAGTATCTCCTTTAATTTCCTAATATTTCATTAATCTCATAAACCACACCAACCATACAGTTTACTGGGCTTTATTTTCTCTTATCCAGAGTTAATATTGCTTAGAGAAAGCTTCAGCTTAGGATAATATAGCCCAGTAATGAATACAGTTCTTAAAACATTTAAATTATAAAATACAACCAGGTAGATTTATTATTTAAATACACTAAGTTGGAAATTATCTGAATATTAAGCTGTATGATCACTCTGAAATAGGATCAAATATCATGCTTGATCCTTTTAAGTAGGCAATGAACTGTATCCAGAAATTGCTGGAAGGATAGGGAAAAAGTGATGAAAGATGGTTAGCTGCATCTGAAAATTGGATTCTGTCATAGTTAGCATAAATTGAAGCATAAATATTTGCTGGTAAAAATGGGAAATCCTTTAAATTGGGGAGAGTTTGGGATTGGGAGATTTAGTGTGTGTGTATGTGTGTGTGAGAGAGAGAGGGGGGGAGATCGAGAGACACAGGGATAGAGTCTTCAAAATACAGAGGAAATTTTAAGTTTTGGAAAAACATTGTTCTTTTTTTTTATTTTAGAAACTTCTTAATCTTCCTAGCTGTTTTTTTTTCTAAGCTGAATTGGAAGAATTTGTGGTAAAGCAGACAGAACAAATTAAGGGTGAAAACTGAGCTCAACAAAAGTGCTTGGAGAGGTTGTGTGCACAGGGATGGAAGGGTTATCGAATGGCTAACCCTGATTCTGCACTTGTAAACCATGGCCCTTCGTCCAGGTAAATGTATACAGGAATGCAGCAGCTTCACAAAATGTAGGTCAAGGTAATACATACGCCAGCAGTAGAGAACTGAAAAGGAAAGAATTTCAGGCCCCACAGGAAAAATGTTCTTTGACTTGCAATGCTGTTTATTATTAATATTTTCCTGTCTTTCTGACAGGACTCCAAGGTAAGTGGTAACAACTTAATAAAAAAAAAGAAATAAGAAACGATGAAGACTCTTGAAGAAACATGATAGAATCTGTCCATCATCTAGTCCTGTGGTGGTGAACCTATGTCACACATGCCGGAAGTGGCATGCAGAACCATCTCTCTGGGCATGTGGAGCCATCGCCTGTTGCTCTTCCGGGTTCTGGGGCACTGGCTAGTGGTCTTCATGCATGTGGGAGAACAGGAAACTGGAAGAGCAGCCACCTGGTCTTCCGGTTTCTGGCACACATGCACGTGAGAAGACCACCTGTCCTGTGCGCATGCATGAACTGGAACCTAGAAGAGCAACAGGCAACACCTCACATCCTCAAAGATGTGGAGAGGGGATCCTGATGGTCGCTTTCTATGGGAGCAGAGCTGCTGGCCAGGATGGGTGGGCCAGGGATTCCCTACATCCCAAACAGGCTTCTTGCATGGCCCCAGCCCTCCAGCCTTTGGCACTGACAAATGTCTGCAGTCCAGAGCGCCTGGCCATCTCGGGCACCCCAGAAGGGCAGCAGTGGCAGCAGCAACCACAGGGCAAGGGGCAGGAGTGCCCAGCCACCCCAAGGGAATGGCAGCAGTTCTCGCATTGCCACTTTCAGCCGGGATGCTGGAGAAGGGGAAGGAGGAGCTGCCATTGAGGAGGTGTGTTGCCCCAGGAGGGTTGGAGGAAAGCACAGCTCCTCATGCATGGAGACACTACCAAGGGCCCAACTTGCCAGTGGGGGACCAGCTGCAGGGGCTGTCCAGTTGCTCCTGCTCCTTGCACTGCTACTTGCTACACTGCTCCTTGCTACTGTTCTGGGGTGGCAGGACTGTGCAGGGGATGAGTTCATGTGGGAGGAACATCTGCCTAGTGCTGGGGTAAGAGAAGTGCCAGCCGGGAAGTGGTACACATTCCCTTGGCAGAAGTGGTGTGAAGTGGGCTGCACTGGCTTGTTCTCGATGGCAGGCTGGATCCTGCAACATTATCCTGGGACATGTTTATGTGCCTTCATTCATTGGAGGGGATGTGAAAGAATGGATCATGTGATCAATCTGTCTTCTTGGGCTCGGCCAATCAGAGCCCTCCTCAAAGCTGCATGGTTTTTTGGCAGCCATCAAGATGGTGCTGCTATCTATTGAGACAAGTTGGGAGAGAACAGCAGGAGGGCAGCGGCAGCAGTGCTGCTGAAATGAAATGCAGAAGCCAGCAGGCCATGCTCTTCCAAGCATGGGGAGTACAGCCAACTCCTGTGCTGGCGGTGAAAGAGGAGGAAGAAGAGGTGGCACTGTTGGCTGCAGCCATAGAAACCGAGGCAGCAAATTCACCATCCTGGCCATCTCCATCAGGCACTCCTGCTGCCCAGGGATTCATTGGCAGCATGCTGGGCACTGTCCTCATCCAGCAGCTATGTGGAGGTGTACACTTACCAGGTTCGACCATCATAGGAAACACTCCTGGCCAACATACGGCTCTGCCTGCTGACTAGCTAGGCAAAACACTGGTAGCCGCCGTGGTCATGTACAATTTCTACTGGTGGTTCCCTGGCGACAAGATTCTATTCCTGGCCTCAACCAAGCCCTTGGTGGCTCAGCAACAGGAGGCATGCACCCACTTCCTGGGCATCCCTGCTATGCATATGGCTGAGATGATGGGTGGATGTTTGGTCATGTCCAGCCCATGGCTCAGGATGACACTGTTTTTGCAAGAGCTGACTTAGTGTGTTCATCTGCTCTGTGAGAAGCTAAGGCGGATGTAATCATTACTGGGGTGGGAGAAGAGCTATAAGACTGTGAAGTTGAAAGGAAGTTCCAGAATAAGGCACCTCTTTTATCTGTAGAAACAGACCAGTAGTGAAACTGGACCAAAACATTTTCTTTTTTATCTTTTTTTACATGCCTTTTTCAGAAGGAAGGTCTGTCCAGCACCAGAGTAAGAGGAAGTGGTCACATTCCCTTGGCAGAAGTGATGGGGGGGTGGGGGGGGGCTGCACTGGTTTGTTCTCAGTGGTGGGCTGGGGGGTGCTTCATTGACACTCTTCTGGTTTCCAGCACATGCATGAGCACTGGTCAGCTGGTCTTCTTGTGCACATGTGCACCAGAAACCAAAAGACCAGGTGGCTGGTACGCATGCATGCACCAGAAACTGGCTGCTCTTCCAGTTTCCAGAATGCGGGCTTGTGTGCATGCTCTCTCTCTCATTTTGGCATGCAGTGCTGAAAAGGTTCGCCAACACTGGTTTAGGTTTTTTATTTTGTTGTAGTGAGGCTACTAAACTGTTGTTTTTGAATGGTTCCATAATAAATAGAGAATAATTTCAGGTGAATTTCATTGTTCTCCATGGGGGAAATTATATTTCCTAAGCTAGACAGTCCTACTATCAAGAGGAGAGGAGAGGAGAGGAGAGGAGAGAAGAGAAGAGAAGAGAAGAGAAGAGGAGAGGAGAGGAGAGGAGAGGAGAGGAGAGGGAGAGGGAGAGGAGAGGAGAGGAGAGGAGAGGAGAGGAGAGGAGAGGAGAGGAAAACAACTTCCAAATGTATTCAAACTTTATGTTCCATCCTCACACACATGACTTTTAAAGTGTGCCTGGATATGACAATAATAAAATTGCACCATGAACAGTCCAGCTATTAATGTGAATTTGATTGACTGGAGAAATGTTTGAAAATGATTGCCAACTCAGAAGGAATTTGGATAAACAACAGTAAGGTTAATGATCTGTGAAAGTCATTGATAGACAAGGCAAATTAAAAAAAAAAACATCAACAGGAAACAATCAATGCTCACCATATGTTCTTTGCTGGACTTAAACTTCAATTAGATCCTAATGTCTCCATGCAGCAAACATTTCAAGAATAGCAAATACTGCAGGAGGGGAGAAAAGGTGAGGGGGAAAAATGAGGAACAGGAAGTGTGTATTTATGCATGCATATATGTACTTTACAAAATGTTGCTTTAGAGAACCGTTTAAAAACTACTGAAGTGAGTAGTGTTGGCTGACAATCTGAAAGCTACTAATTTTCATCTGAATGCTTGCTTAGTTCTTGTGATGCGCTTCTGTGACTGTGCATTCTATTTGCAAGTAAAATAATAAACAAAGGAAGCAGCCTTTGAAACAGAAGAATACTCTGAGAGCAGAGTTATTTCCTACTGCCGTAGTTTGATTTTTGCTGGAGGACATTTTATTCCTATTTTCTTCTGAAAGTGAATATTTGGAAAAAAAAAAACCTTTAATTAATGTATGTATCAAACCTGTCAGAACTTAAACCTCGAAGTAGAAAAGATCCTGAGTTCCATTTGTTGAGAAAGGGATAGTTTATTAGAGATCAAGCATATTGCAGCATTGCACGGAACTGAGAAACTGCCAAATTCTCTAAATTCTAATTTTCCCTCCCTTAATGATCTCTTATTTCCCACCCCGTAGTAACCAATCAGGTTCAGGCAAGATGTTGTCATAATAGTCAATCTAAACATGGTTTGGTATGTGGCTCCCAGCTTCTTCCAGCTGGGTGATCTTGAGGCAGCATCTCGAGAAGATACAGCATTTATTTTTTGTTTTCCCCTGTCATTCCCTTTCCCCAAAGTTGTTGGCAGTCTATCACCGCATAGCAGTAAAGTACAAGCAAACAAAGTGTCAGCTGACATTATGAGGTATACCTTTGCTCAGTATATAATCCAATGTTTCTTTCCTTTTTCAACAACTGACCACTAAATAATTAAAAAGGAAATTTGAGACTAGCCAAACAAACACATTCCCTGAACTTCTCTGTTTAGAAGCATGGTTAAATAAAATAATTACATTTGCAATTCTAAGCCCTTCCTCCACCTCCATATTAAAATATGTAAAGTCTGTACTAAAACTACAGTTCAAAATTAGGTATTAGTTTCCCTCTTGGAGATGGTGACTGAGTGGTAACAGATGAACATGTGATGGATCATCTGGAGAACTTTATTGGATCATAAGTGGTTCATGGACCACCTTTGAGATTCAGTTATTACAGGATAAAAGTGCTTAGGAATTGAAAACATGGACATCACAGATAGTAAATTGGTTGAAATGTTCTGGTTTTTCTGTAATTCAAACACTGGCTCTGCATGTCTGCAAAATATTGAGAAAGTTTAGCATTTTTACCAGTTTGGATATATCATTTGAAAAATTTATTTATCCTAAGGTGTGTTAAGATTGGTTTGTCACTAATAAATCTAATATATTGAAATCAACTGGCAGGATCAATAAGATTAAAATTAAGATCCCCTTTCCAGCCCCACTGTATACGGTAAAGGTCAAGTTTTAGAGAGTAATGATTATGAAGTATCAACTATTAATACCATATCTTCAAATTTTGTATTTTTTTTAATGAAACGAAGCCATCACTTTCCCTGAAATGTTGTATCAGATCACAATAGACAGTGGAATGAAATTCTATTCAAGAATAAGCAATCCTTGGAGTGTTCTAAAAGGGTTTTTCAATAATCAAGAAAAAGTATCTTGTAAAAGTCTTTTGAAAGCCCACATATTTCCACAAATCAATCGTAATTGCCTGGAGTGGAGCAAAAATGCTAATCCTTAAAATTTATGCCAATAGTCCTATTTATCTACAACACTAATAACCTAATAGGACCTATGTTATATCATAAATCATTATGTTACACTGCTCCAGTTATTGATATATCTATCTAATATTTCATTGGTGTGCCAAGCCTTTTTCTATAGGCATAAATAAATTTATTTACTTGACTTCAGGCTTGTCTATATTATCCTCCATAAAGATTTATCTCTGAAGTGTTGTAATGCGGTTTTATCTAGGTCCTTTGGTTTAACTATGGACTAATCAGCAGAGCAAATTTGTAGTTCAAGTACATCAGAGATATATGTGCAAAATAGAGCCAAGTGCATAAAGATTTCACTTAGCGGCAAACAAGCCTCAACCAAAAGTCTAATATTTTCAATCCCTAGCCAACTAAGCAAAATATGTATTGTAAATAGCTTGATTTCTTACGGACTGTGAAGTTCTCAACATCTTATAGCATGAGATGCAAGACATTTATTTTTCATTTATTTTGAAAGTCTTTAAGCCCTTATTTGAACAGGGATGTCTTTATTATTAAAACTCTTTGAAATTTCTGTTCAGTAAGATACAGGTAATCCTTGCTTTACTATCATAATGGAGCCCAAAATTTCTGCTGCTAAATGAGACAGTTGAGTAAACTTTGCTCCATTTTACAATGTTTCTTGCCAGAGTTGTTAAGTGAATCACTGTTGTTGTTAAATTAGTAACTCGGTTGTTAAGTGAATCTGGCTTCCTCATTGACTTTGCTTGTCAGAAAGTTACAAAAGGTGATCCCATGACCACTGGACACTGCAACTCTCATAAATAGGAGTCAATTGCTAATTTTGATCTTGTGACCATGGAGATGTTTCAATGATCACAAGTCACTTTTTTCAATTGTAATTCATTTGTAACTTCCAAACATCACTAAATGAACTGTTGAAAGACAAGGACAACTGTAATTGCAAATTGTTAGTGCTGATTTTAAATATATCATTTGACTTTTGCTAATTATTTTTATACTGTATATGTTGAGTAAGGTTTGATGATTGAAGTAATGGTAGATGTGCTTCGACTTTGGACAGATTTCCATTAAATTCATGTGGCTAACATATAGCTTTAGAAGTAATAGAAAGTCTGACAGCATATAATTTAATAAATTATTATTATGAGTAATAAATTATATTAATTAATATTTTGTACACCTGTACTTTGATACAGTTATAATATATTAACATGAATTTAATCATTTTTCTATATTGGCCTTAGATTAGCTAGAGTTTTGTAATATACCCCAAACTTGAAACATCAATTATCGGTTGGATAAAAGTCTTTACCCGTTTTCTGGTGCCAGTTCATGCTTAACTAACAAAACACAGCCAGAAAAATCATGCAGCACACCATAGTCATTGTTACTAAGAATAGTTTAAATTTATACTTGTTTAAAGTAAAGGAATTCTTATTCTGATTCATCAAGTAAACAAAGATGAGACTTTTAATGTAGGTGCAATGGGTATAAACGTATTGCCTGATTACATTCATACTATTGCTATCTATGAAAATGTATGAAATCTCCAAGTTGTTATGTATTTAATTTTATTTGAGCTACAGTGTTTTCAAACTTTAAAATGTGTAAAAAATATAATCATGAGATTTTGCTATCAACTTATTTATGTTTTTTTAAAACAATTTTGTTTTATTTTGGGATTTTTAAAATTCCATTTAAACTTTCTTAGCAATGTTTCTTTTTTCGTTCCATGTTGTTTCTAATAATACTGCTGTGTGATACTATTGTGCTGTAACCATGTATTAATGTAAGAAACTCAATTAAGGTTTGCATATTGAGGCTCTTACTTTGCAGTCAACATGGTGCTAAGGTTGCAAATGTTCCATTTAAAGCTGTCATAATTATTTAATGCCATTTATTTAATCATAATTCCAGTACAGCTGGGCTATAATAATTAGGGTTGCACTACTTTTATAATGGAAAATTTAGCTCTCAATAATTGTGATTCAAAGTTCAGAAGGAACATTTAGGGGAGAACAGGATTGTCTTTAGAATTGAGTTTTTAATGATCAATTCTGCATGGGAGGGAATGAACAGATCTGCACTACAATTCAATAAAGATTTGTGCAGTGACTTATTATTTAATGCTATAAATGGTTATAACTCTGACACAGAGAAGCTCTATAAATATAAAACAGTGTTGATTCTATAGTTAGACATACAATAGTTTTACTGATAGCTTGAAAAGTTAAAAATAACTCTTATGGAAATAGTAGCTGCAAAAGAATAAAACACATAGTCTAATCAGTTGTTTTATACTATATTAAATCATTGGTCTATCTACCAAGTTTTGACAAAATTTATTTGCAACAATTCATTAACGTTTCTGACAAAAATCTTTCCTGGTACCATTTGTGGTTAAGACAGGTAGTGAAACATGATTTCAGTGTCAGTTCTTTAATATGATCCCTCAGGCCCACTTAATATGCAGGTTTTTCTAGTCTCCTAAAACAGTCTTTTCACCTATATATATGCATGTCTTGTTTTCTCATATGAATTGAGTGCATACCTTCTATGCCTTAACTATCCCTATGCTTCTCTTTTTCTATTGCTCAGCACAGGGGTATCAGACTTGATTTCATTGAGGGCCACATCGGGGCTGTGTTTGATCTCAGAAGGACAGAATCGATGTGGCCAGTGTAGGCATGGCCAGTTCAATGTCACTCATGTCGGGGACACCTGTCACTCATGTTGAGTGCTCTGCCAGCGACAACGGGCTCTGGAGCTCTGTTTTCAGCTATGATGGCCTCCTGCAACCCTCTGCCAGCAAGAATGTAGCTTGAGGGGGCCACCCATAACTCACTCACTCTGTTTTCACTGACAGAGTGAAAACTGCGGGCTGACCCTTCACTGTTTCCAGGGCAACTCCATGGGCCAGATCTAAAAACCCTATGGGCCAGATCTGAAAACCCTGTGGGCCAGATCAGGCCCTTGGGTCTTGAGTTTGACACCCTTGTTCCAACAGATAACTAAGGCAGCTTCAGGAACTTCTATCTGAACGCCTGCCAAGCTAAGCTGAAATAAAACTAGAAGAGATTTCAATTGCATAGCATTTTAATTGGAACCATGGCATGCTAAATACTAACATATGTATGCATACAAGTAGCCAGAGTTTTTTCAAAAACTAAACAGGAAGTGAGCTAATTGAACCCAGGCTATGTGAATCGTTTGTCTCCCTTTCTCTGAACAGAAGGATGCAGTTTTCATTTGCAGCAGGCCAAATGGTCCTAACTTCATCAAGATACTAGACAATTCAATTTCTTTTTCTATAGACAACTTTAATTGTGAGAGTGTGACTGAAAACGTATATATTGAAGCTCAGATGCTACATTACTGCACTAACAAGGCAATACCAGTGCCAGAGTTAGAGAAATAAACCTTCCATTGCCCTGCAATTATACCATGTTCATATATCAACTCAATGTAACTTTACAAGGTGAAAAGAACCCACAATAGTTGTTCAATAAAATTTCAGTGTTCAGTTTTTCTCAGCATAATAATCCAACCTTTTTTGCTCGTAGTGGTAATGATGTTTTATTCTTCAGTCAACAGGACTCCATAAACTATAGAATGAGAAAAAGAGATAACAAAAACAAAATACCTTCATGGAGAAATAAGATTACAGTATTTCTAATTCAGACCTAGTTCTCATAGCCAACAAGCTTTTATCTGTGACAGATTTCTTATTCAAAAAAAACAAACAAACAAGGATATGTATCTAAAATAGGTTATAACCAGTTCCAGTAATAACTCACTACGTTAGCCTTTCAAATTGAGATATATCAACAATGCTAATAATCATTTTATCCCCGGGTATCTTAAAAAAAACCAGTTGTATTATTTCAACAACATTGAAAAAATATATAGCAAGTCCCAGCGGTGTTAATAAGACTGGCTTTTTCAAAAGCTCCAGTACTGTGCCTCTCTAAACTTTCAAATAGGGTTGACTTTTCCCATCACCTTGGTATCAGAGATGTAGGAATCTACTCTCAATAAACCCTTGAGAAATGAAGTGGTTTCAGAACAAAAGACTGGCATGCACACAAAAATATTTCATATAAATAATCCCCTTTGAGGCAGATGACATTTCATAATAATAGAAGGTTAGACAATTTGGTCTGGGTAGCTTTTCTCAGAGAATAGAAGACATAAAGAGAAGTTTGACATCCTTCTTGACAATGATAGTGAAAGGATGCATACTTAGAGATTTTTTTTTGGGGGGGGGGGTTAGTTAATCTCTTGCCTTCTCAATAATATTGCTCGCATGGTACACATTTAGGTAATTACAATTTTTTAAAAGACTTCATTAGTTAAGTAGCATCAGCTACTTCAGTGTAATTCACCACCTCACTTATAGATCGAACTGCATTGATATAATAGAATTGAGTGCCCAATGTCATTCTGGACAAAAAAGATGTATGCAAATAGAAAAATTGGGAGAAAAATTTCATTCATAAACCATAACTGTATACACTGAATCCTAAAAATATTCATTTTTAATAAAACTTGATAGGTATGCATAGTTGTGATTTATCCATGAAGTTTTCTCCAAATTTTTTATATTTACATTTTCACAACTATTCAAAGAATTTTCTGTACAATGAATACTTAGATATAAACTCCCATTTATTTCCCATCAGCTTAGCTAAGATGATTTCTATTCAGAAATCTCAGAATCAGGTCCTGTCAGAGCTGTGGCTTTGCCTACATATGCAAAGCATGATCCTGTCAGATATGCTCCAGGTTTTTCTTCCTGTTGTGTCTGGATGAGTCAGTTTATCCAGGCACAGCAAGAAAATGGGAGCTTGGACTTGGCTATAATTTTTGTGACAATTAAGTATTTCTGACAAACTGCACATAGAATAAATAACCCTTACAGGAGGAATGATATATTTTTAAAAAAATCCTCCCTCCCTCCCTCCCTCCCTTCCTTCCTTCCTTCCTTCCTTCCTTCCTTCCTTCTTTCTTTCGTTCCTTCAAAAATAAAGTAAATTTATCCTCATAAATATCTCCTAATGTCCTTGCAAGTTATCTGCTAGGATAACTAACAGTTCATCAATAAATATATTATACATTTTGCCTTCCTTAGTAGACTAGTTCCTAAGCAGTTTTTTAAGAAAGAAAAATACAAGAATCACTGCAGATAGAGAAATATAGATCCCTTGTAAATGTATGAGCATGAATCAGTCCAATGACATAATAAAAGGCTAATGTAGAACTATCTTGATTTCCTTAAACTGATGATTTTGTGGAATATTGTATTTTTTAAGAAATATAATGGCTAAAATTCACATATAATGCATGTCAGATGCATTTCCATTGTGATAATTACTATCCATCAGAAACATGTTCATTCTCTAGATACATTTGAGTAGTATTCTAGAACTATTCACAAACTAATCCTGTGCACTGCTACTCAAAGAGAAATCCATCTAGGTTCAGTGTAATTCACTCTTTATTAGGTAAGTTTCAGGCTGCAACCTCTTTAAGTATAAAGTATAAGAGCATGGTGTTAGAAAATACCATTAAGTACCAATCAAACCAAAAAGAATTAAAGTAAGGAAATAACTAGTTTGACATTCACCATTGTATATCAATGTCAGTCTCACTAAGTAGACCAGGAAATCAACTGTACAGGAAGGCCAAAACTGCTTTATTGACAGTGTCTTTAAGAACATAATATTGCAAGTCTAACTGTCCTGTACCTCTGCCCTCATTTTATACTCCAGTGAATCCGAATGGCATCTGCCTGAGTCACTTCCAAATGTAATCTTATTTCTCTGATTATTTTTTTTTTTTGAAGTTCTATACCCTTTTGCTCAGGCCTTGCATATTTCCATCAAGATCATCTTCTTTCTGCATTGTTATGAAAACAAACAGTCCAGGACATTTTGGTATCTAAAAGGATTTACAAATCCCTTCTCCTGGGCACACCAATCTATTTAAAGCATTCCTTAGAAAAATCCACAAGTGCATCATTCTGTTTCTGACAGTAATATGTAATCAAAGCACTAAATAATTGTTACACTTTAATGAAACCCAAATCCACTGCCTGAGAAAACTGTTTCTATCCAGGAGGAACATTTTTTCTTTTCAAAGAAAGAGGATAAAGATACAAATACTTTTTTTATGAAACAGAATGTTTTGTGCATATAACATTATTGGTATTTTAGAAATACATAGGCAACATAAAATCAGGAAGCATTACAACATATACAAAAATGAAACTAGTTAGTATAATAAACAGCATCATTCATAACTTATATTGTCTACATAAGGTTATAGTAATCTCAGCCAAGATTCGTGGAATCAAGTATAATGGTATATCCAAAAATCCTTTGGGGAAATGTATATTCACTTTTTATTTCTGGCTAAAAAAAAATAGCTGAGCAAAGTCATTGCTAAAAAGAGAAAATAGGCCTTCAGGAGATATTCTTTTATCCTAAATCAATCTTCTTCAAATTGATATCTACCAAATGATAGAGTCTGTAGCTGCCATAAATCCTTTTCCACTGAGAACCAAAGCAACTGGAAGAAACAGATTGGGGGAATCTGTTCCACTTTTATAACCTGGACAGAAAAAGAAATTGATCAAGTAACAGTTAGAATCATTATCAGTAAGAAAATATGGTTACTGAGAGGGAACAAAGGGGATAGAATGTTAAACACATGACCTTCCTACATGAAAATCCAGCATTTCGTTATTTCTCCATTTTAAATTGAAGAAGGTCAAAAAGAAAGGCTTTTAGGAAAGCATAAGAAACTTGCCATGAAACTCTGTGGTAGTCCTATTAATATTCTAGTTCTCATAGAGCACAACAACCTGTTCTCAGTTGAAAGTCACCATCCCATACTGTTATTTCTCTTGTAGACTCCGTGCCGTTTCCTTATCCACCTCCGTTTAGCATGACAGCTAAATCCCCAATGTAACTGATAATTTACAGCAGCTTTACAAACACAGGGCCTAGTGATTCCCAGGAAATGTCTCTGGTTTTCAATGTCTTGTTCTTATATAAGAACATTTAAAGCTTAAAGAGTCAGGTTTAGTATTTATTGGCAAAGTTAGCCTGTTCTCTTTCCCCAGAGGAGAAAAGAAAACAAATTTTGATTCCTCCAGCTTGCTGAAATTATTAATGTTAAGAAAAAAATCAACCATCATCCTGTTTTTGATTTTTCTAAGCACCTTTCAAGTAAACCTAGACACACATCTCTGGGTAAAAATATAAATGTTGTGATGAAATATTATTTTCTGAGGTAAGTCATATTGCCATATTGAGTGCCTAGAGATTTTGAATCCCCATCTATCCAAAGATAAATGTCTATCGACTTTTGTTATAGAATATATTTTTAAAAGTAAAGCAGTTTCTTAAAGTGCTGTATCCCAGGGAAAGCAATTTTGAAAGTCTGTCTTAATATTAGGAATTTTGAGAGCATCTTCAGGAAATTTTACAAAATGCCTACATTGAATGGTTTGGATATCAATAAAATGACTACCATGGGCAAATAGTTATGGTCAGTCATGAAACACCATCTTTCAGAAAACCAGAATGTATCCTGTGTCAGTCCCTCTGGCCTACTAGGATACTATCATCCCTCAAATTATCTTCGTATTTCCCCTCCTGGACATATGTTGTATTTTCAAATCAGGCAGAAAAACATAATCACTATCCATTGTTTTCTCTTCTTTGTAGTGCCCATATGATTATCAGAAGCAAATATTATTTTTAAATAATAGCATCTTCCCATTATGCCAATTTTCCATTATTAAAAAAAGAACCAGGTAAAGGAATCTTATCAAGCAGACATTAACAAAAATGTCAACACAATTTTAATGAATTTTGTTCCATTCTGGTAGGAGATTTATCTCTTATGGGCTACAATGCTTGGCATTCCTTACCATTCAGCAACTGGGTGGTGCCCTGTGCAGATATTTTATATTTGGCTGCTATTAGCTGTTTATCCAACAATGACCCACTATGTCAATGAACTATCCCCACCCTTACAATTCATGCTCTGTTCAATTCTCATAACTTCCAACAAAGATACTTCCATTTTCCTCCTAGGATGGTTGAAACTTTCCTCCCTCTCTGCCAACAAAACTTTATTTTAAAAAATGGTATCGGAACATCGTTGCTTTGACTCTATGAAACAGAATAAGAGAAGTTGCTCCTCACTAGAAAGTTTCCATGGCCCTACAGAGGAAATAAGGAATGAAAGAATAACATGTTCCCTATGGCCTTGTTTATTGTAAGCATTTCAAAGAGAATGGAACAATATTGGTCAGGAAATAGCAGATACTGACAAGGCAATTCACATAGGACCCAACCAGCAAAGTTTGTTTATTGTTCATATATAGATGGAAAGGGAAAGAAGCAAGAGAGTGACCAATGAAGACTTGTAGTAGCTATAATCCAGATTGAGCAGCAGCCAGTCCTATTGCTAACTGAATGAAATCTGAATTTTGGAAGTTATCTTTGGATGCAACAGGGAACAACATGGGGTCAAGCAGCATAGGCCATGGCATGTAATTGCCCTGAATGAATCTGGCTACATTCATTCTAGCTCAGAAATAATCAAACATGTCCATTGCCAATGAATGTTATTCTGCATACATAAAATTTGTACATAAAATATTTATGTTACATTTTGTTGAAACCAAGTCTGTTCTGAGGCTGATTGTCTTGTCCTAATTAGGAATATGGTGCTCTCTATGCCCAAATATTTTTGGACCTGAGATACATATTTATGAGATACATATTTTTAAAGCAAGATAAAAATATTTGTGGGGTGTACCTACCCCACCAGATCCAGTACAAATGACATGCTTAATTTGTTTAATTGTTTAAGAATATATTGGATATCAGGTGCCAGAATTCCAAACCATATTTCTAAACTGTTTTGGAATTCTGAACTTTCATTCAGTAAGGAATATGCCATTGAGTTTAACTAATAGACTGGCATTGAGCTTGTTGGACAAAAAAAAATCTGCCTTAGGGTCTGTTTAAAGTGGAAACCATGATGTCATAACACCACAGCATAAACTGTTTTGACAAAAATTATATTGGAAGCATTGCCTAGAGACAGGAAGAGTTACAAGTCTTCTTTAGTGTTATATGGAAATCAACCTATCTATTCAATTGGTTAAATTATGATTCCAGTTAATCAGCATCAATATAATAGATAATTACCATTAATAAAAGTAATGCAATTATCATAATTAAGCTTATCCATTTTAAATATTCTTTTATAAGGATTGAATAAATGGAACCACTCTAAACAATAAGGTCTTTGCTAAAATAATGGACCTTTAAATTGACCTTTAATTTGTTACTTTTCCCTTGCTTTTCAGAGTTGGCTGCTAACAGATCTCAGCCAGCTAGTACACTCCCTGAGGCTAGCTTGCATTCTTAAGGTTTAACACTTTCACTTATCTTGTTAGTGCTTTGTTCCATTCAATGCAGTTGTGGTTTCCAGGCACCTGACTGATTTTGCTTGAGTTTACACTTGGCCTTTTAAACCATTTAGGCTTCAATCTGGAATTCTCCAAAATTTTTCCTCCAGTGTTTTTGAAGGGAGGGATGAAATTCTTATTTAAAAAAAAAGCATTCAACCCCCCAAATTATAAAAAAATGAATAAAATGAAATAATACAAAAGTCACAAATAGAGGATTAACTAGAATCATAATGTAATAAGGAAGAAAGGATAAGTTATTGCAATAACTGTAAGGCATACACACATATGCATATTCCTGTCATTCCTATGTATAATTTTGGGATAATTAAGGTTAGGAAATGTGCAGAAAAGAGTAAGAAGTAGTAAACAACAATAACACTAACATAAGTTAAGGGCAAAATAGAAGATCTGTGGCATCTTTGGTGCTCTCTAAGTTTGGTTGTTTTCTTGAACGTATTTAATTACCAAACTAGTAACATCATCAGTGCTAGTTGGCAGTAGGATTTGCTCTCATTTTATATATTAGTGGCTTGTTCTATTTGGTGGGAGAAGTCTTAACTGTTTTGTTTAATGTCAGCTTTAAAGGAGATCTAACTACAAACAGGTTTAATTCAGCATTATACATAATACTCTCCATGTGTTTTTGTTCTTGCTTCCACTGACTGATATTTTGCCTTTATTCTTTAAACTTAACTCTTCTTTTGCAGAACTCAAAAGCTTCATCTAAACCAGGGCTGTCAAACTCCTGGCCCATGGGCCAGATGCATCACATGCTCTCCACACCCACTCCCAGTTTAGTGAAGGAGAATAAAGTCCTAATACATCACGTGACGCCACCATGACTCTTTCTCAGCCTCTCTAACTCTTAGTGATGAATTGCATATCTTGGTTTTCTTACCCAGCCAGAGTTTGCTTTGCTTCCTTTCAGTGATGCTGAGTATACTCCTGGATGTTTCTGAACTCAGAAATAAGTAACTGTAGCTACACAAATAAAAGCACTGTTTTTATATTCAGTAATTATTTTTAACTGTCTATTTTCTCAAAAGAAAAACAATATCTCTCTCTTTGAAGGAACTTACCAGGGACATTAGAGTAAGAGTCAACAACAATCTTTCAAAAGAAACATATTTTCTTTTGAGTAAATTTCTCTTGCTGTTTTAAGAAATGCAAAAAATATAAACTTTTAATAGCTTAGTTGATGCATATTTTAATTTAACATTACATAATATCATTTTTAATTATTATTGCCAGCCTACTTGGTATACCCAAGTATACAACTGATACAACCTAAAAATATCTACAATATTTCTGATAATCCATGGAATGGGCAAGACCAAATTTTCTGCTTACTTTTATTAATGTGGGGAGATGTGGGAGCAAATGGATTGCTGAATTCTTGATATAGCCATGAAAGAATGCCTTAGAGTTAAAGTGTTTCTCTATTCATATGAAACAAATTCTCTCAATTTTATCTCCATCTAGAATGCTAGGCCCCAAATCCTATATTTTTTCCCAAAGATCTCCATCCTATAACCTACAGTAGATTCAAAATGTTCAGAAAATGAAAGGAAGAATCCAAGCTTAATCGGATTGAGATATGTGGAATTTCTACTCCAGTACTCCAACTAAGAAAATATAATATATCCTGAATATATAATTCATTGTACATAAAACAACAATGGTCACAAAAAAGTAAGAACTGTTGCCCAAGTCAATCTTTTCACACAGCATTTAATTCTGAAAGAAGCTATTGTACCATCTCATAGCATTAGGGATCTTATCAAACATGAAAATCTGTATGTGAGCATTTATAATCATTCTTTTGCATTTAATGTAAATCTAATTGAAATACATGAAACTCTCTTTGTAGCCTTAATGTAAAATATTCATTTATGAGCTTTACTCTGCCTCTCAGCCATAAATTTATTGAAATCACTTGAATGGCAAAAAGATCAATTTTATACCTCATTCATCTTCCAAGCCACCAATCTCATTTGTTAGTTATAAAATAAACTCTGACATGTTTAATAAAGATATAATTGATAGGTTGACTTCAAAGTAGGGGATCTTTATATCCCTCATAAGGAATAAGTTTTATTCAAAAAGCTGAAGACAATAAAAATGAGAAAAAATGGCAAGGAAAAGGAGTGCTTATGTGAGTTTTGAAAAGAAGTTGTTTACTTATATAACTTGAATTAATTAAATGATTCATATTTCTTAAAAATGGTCTAATTTTACAGACATGCAATGTCTACAGAACAATATGAAGCAATGTAACAGAAAGCATAACATATCTAAACCATTTTTTTAAAAAAAATACTGACAGATGATTTAGAATGTTCAGCATGATTCCACAAGCTGTTCTGATCTGTGAACGTTTTCTAAGTCATTACAGACTGGATAAAACAGTCATCTGGAGATGAGTAAACTGAATTGCTAAGGATTCAAAATCCCTTATAATTCAGGTATGACAGTCTGTAATGAAGTGTTTCTATGACAAACTTCTCTGAGTTTTGTAATTCCCTGACAGCCATTAGTACAAGTCAGGGTTACCAAAGCTGCTTTTAACATTGCGAAGTCAGCATAATATACTGCATGTCCTACAGCTAAGAATTATGCTGAAGTGATAAGAAAAATGTATGTTAGACTTGATAAGTGTGTTATAATTGCCAAGATAATAATACAAGGGTCAAAATTTCCTAGCTCTATGTTTCTTAGAAGTACTACATTGAAATCATAGCCTCATTTAATATCTCTTCATCAAATCAAACTAACAACCTTTTTCAATAGCTTTTGAACAGGACTTAAATTGGTATCAGGAAAATTCTTGTCTTCATAATTGTGGAGAGCAAATGACAAGTAATTTTATGTGGGCCACATTACCTGGTTTTTAAAATCTTAGATCAGATCTTGTGGAAATGAAAACAAAGTAAAGCTGAAGGATCCAATCTCGGTTGGTTACAGGACCAGAGGTTTAGTCTTCCAAATTTTTGGACACATTCTGGAGCCCATCCTCAGGAAACTTCTCTTTGCCATGTGTGCTTTGTGTTATTTTATATTTTATGCATAGTATTAATTTGGTGCCTGGTTATGTCTGTCATGTATTTGTTTTCAATTTCATTGTACACATGTTGTGCATTGACAATAAATGTTTGATTGATTGGGGTGTTGATGGTGGCTACTAAGTTATTGGCTGTTTTCTTGTGTTTTCTGATAAGATGGTGGTAAATCAGCATTCCTGTTGATTCACAAGATACAAAGAAAAACAGTATAAGTTTTGAGATTGAATGGAGACTTGCTCTATGTCATAAGCCTCATTTCTTTGTCACATTGCTGTCAATGTACAGTTTCATGAAATCCCTGTTCAGTCTTTAGATAATGTGTAAAAATTTAGAGTTATTTCTAAACAAGTTCCAAACTTCAGCAAAGTTCATAGTTTCTGCAAATATAATTTTCTTCAGGAAGTGTTAGAATCTGCTATACAATACTGACATATACTATAATGACATCTGCTATTCTGACATACAAAACATGGCCAGGCTCTATTTAATTTTTTTCTACTTTAACTTGTTTGTAATGAATTGTTTTATGGCTATAGGGTAAATTTAATGAATAAAAATTAATTGTGCTTTGTTTAAATGTGTGTAAGTTTGAAAAAAAAATATCTTTATTACCCAGCTTATTGCAAGAGATAATCACTGAGAAATTAATTTTCCAGTGCAGTTTTTTTCCCAATCAAACTTCACTCCTTCCCACCCCACATACGCTCCTAATATTCCAAGAGGTAAAAATATGCAGCCACATAATCTGGTGAAACACAATCAGAAAAAAATAAAATCTAAATATTATTCATGAGAGGCATTTAAATGGACTCTGAGAGTTACCAGGTATCATTGTATAAGCGAAATGAAATATATTAAATGTGATCTCTATGCAACAATTCCTATGTCATAATCCAGGTATTTGACTAAGGAAAAAGCATTCTTTTGTTGGGTTCGCTTCTGTCTGTATGCAGAAGCAGGAAAATTAATCATTTCAAAAGGCTTTTGTAAAGAGCTTTCATAGTGCTTTACATGAAACATATCATGGAGCTGGGATCATTTAAACCAATTTTATCTACAAACTCTCTTTTGAATGCCAGGCTGATGGGATATCTCACCATGTAGCTAATCTTGATGTTGTTTAATTGTTTCAGAAAGACTTCTATCTAGAAAAAAATGGTGTAGCTAGCTTTTTCAGTCTTATAATCATTTTAGCTATTCTATTTTCCTCCACTATAAACACTGGGTAATTAGAGCCATGTGATATCAATTTTCTTTTTGGGAGGTCATGGCTAGATTTCAGCTGATATTCTTGCAATGGCATTAGTTTCTAACATGTTAAATGAGTTGCTTAAAATTTATCCATATATCAACATTATTTTATTTGAATCCACGGCTTGATTGTACACATATCAATACAATGTGATGGAGTGTCTAATATAACACAGGAGGAAGAAGCAAAACTACTACAGGAGGTTGACCCAAAGATGATTTTCAAAAGGCAATTGGACTTTCTTGTTTTTTGTTTATTCCACTGAAGATATTTTGCTTTTCATACAAGAAGCTTCTTCAGTTCTGGCTGTGAAAAGAGAGAGAGAGAGAAAAGCATGGCAAAAAATAAGAAAGTCCAGTTACCTTTTGAAAAGCACTTCGATAGACATAGAGGAGGTTGACTGCTACAGAAAAGACTCCTTTATTTCAGTATGGTGAGGAGAAATGAGAAAAGGTTTAAGTTCATCTTAATCATGCTTGATCAAGCTGAACAAGAGAATTGCTTTGACAGGCTTTCTTATTTCATCTCTAACAAGAGTTATATTAAAAAGCAGCTGAAAAACAAAACATAATATCTTTATTGTGAATTAGAAATTAGAATATTATGATACAACTAATAAGACTTTGTGTTTGTACTAGTATTCTTTGCTTTTTAACTGAAATGTCATAAGCTACAGTTTGTGTTTTAAGAAAGCATCTTTTTGGAAATCATAAAAATTGACTAAGGGCCAAGAATGAGTTTTGATCTGAACTAATGATGGAAAGCCTTACGTTACTAACATAGGAACTTCTAACAAATTTGAAGAATCAAAGGACTTTAACACAGGGACAACAATAGATTTACAAACTGGAATCCATGAAAAAAAAAAAGATGAAAAGAATCACTAATGCAAGATTTGTAATTTTAGGCTATGTTTTATAAAGAGAAAAGACAGGGTAATGTGGAAACCACAAATTAAATGCATAGGAACAATTAAAATTCTAATCCTCAATCTAGTGTACTCAGAAATAAGGAATATAACCCATCTAGATTAATGGACATCTCTGTGAAATATCACTGATGATTACAACATCAGATCTCTCCATATTTTTTCTCAGATTATGGAAGAAGCTTCTAACTCAAATAATACTTAAATTCTACTTCGTATTTTGTTTCACACAACAATTTATATAATGGCTTTACAGCAGTCCAAGCAAATTTTTAATAAATTGCAAGATTTGAATTTAAGGTTGAAACTTGTTTTTGAGTCACTCAGGAACCAAGGGTTTACTAATTATTGGCATTATATTGAAATGTAGTGGGATTGTATATGAGACACTGCAGTTTAATAGTTGATATATTTATTTGCTATATTAAATATGAAAAAATCATGTAGTTTATTATAAGTAAGAATAAGAAACCTATTTTTTAACCATTGAAACACTTGGTATTATGTATTTTAAGAAAGGTAACCTAGCATCTATTAAAAACCAGGAGATCATGAGCTTTTAATCCAGCACAAAACTATTTGGGTGATCCTGGATCAGTCTTTCTCTCTCAGCCCTAGGAAGAAAGCAATGGCAAAACATTTCTGAAAATCCTTGCCAAGAAAACTGCAGGAACACTGACTCTTATATGAATGAATGAATGAATAAATGAATGAATGAATGAATGAATGAATGAATGCACACAAATACACACACATGTGTGTGTGTGTTGTGTGTGTGTTTATTTGGTTCTGAAGGGTTTTTTTTTAAAAAGGAAAAGTTACTTTTATCAAAATTATCATGAGTAACTTATCAGATTCTTCCAGATGTTCAATTATGGAGTTGCCAAAGAATGTATGCAAATGTTCTGTTTTCATCGTGTTATTATCCTTTCAGGGGGAAGCTATTGTGAGGAAACTCAATATTTTTATTTTTCCCAAAATAGACAATGAGGAGGCTGTGACAGAACACAATGCCACTAACAATAGCATTCTCCAAGACCCAGACAAATTCAAAGCATGTTAACAAAGATTCTGAAAATAAATCAGGAAAAGAGGGGTGTCTTGCACAGAGATAGAAAAAAAAAATCCCTTTTCTATACTAGAATTACTGGGCAGCCATTTGTCCGAAATGGTATAGTCTCCAGTTTGAACAGAGAGTTTGATTAAAAGACCTCCAAGGTCCTTTCCAAATCTTTCATTCTGTTAATAGGATATGGAATTACTTCCTCAGTAAAATTATTGAGAATGTAGTCTCTTCTACAATATGCCATAGATTACTTGATGCTATGCTAACAGGTTCATCTCACAAATATTTCTCCTGTGATATGTGCATCTGTCACCCCAGCCATTTACCAGTGACAAACAGAATGATCAAGGTGACAGTCTTATATAACTATGTGGCTGAATTATGTGAACATCTGCCAATGTTCATAACTCTGGTTAGATAATTTCCAGGCCCCCAGATCCCTTCTACACTACAGTATTTGTATTTCAACCTTATCCATACCAATACCCTCCAAACATATAAGGATGACAACTCTTAGTATACCCAGCTTTCATAGTTACTGAACATGCCATCTGGAAAGCTATAAAATGGCCTCTGAATAGGAAGGAATCCATTAGGAAAAGAACACTTATTTTTTTTGTTCACAGATAGAAACAGTGACATTAAACAAATCAAGATGGTAACTACAATAGCCCTGTCCCTTTTGTATATTAAACATATATAAAAGAAAGGTGGAGCCTTGGTTTCAGTCAGAGTCACCATTTTGCCTTTGTTTGGCCTCTGATTCCACAGATACCAACAAGATGAATTTGGATGTAATGTGAAGGATTTTAAATCTGCAGGGAAATGTAAATTAACTTTAATAAATACAGTTCACAATCACTGACCTTCTTCAAGTTTTTTTTTAGGTATATTTTTCTCCATATAACATCAAAACAGATATAACAAATTCAATTTCTTTGACTTCTTTCCCCTACCTTATAAAACTGAAGACAAAGGCCTTTATTCATTACCACATTTTGATAGCTCTACTTTTAAAGTAACTGAAATAGCAATTACTGAAGAAAAAATTAAAAACCATGTCTAGCAAAGAAATATACCAGCGATACAATGACATTATTAGAAAGATATGTATATGAAATTAGGATGAGATTATACATCTGCCTCTTTTGCTAGACTTAATTCTGTTGAAAAATTGGAATTAGAAATGAGCTCAGCACAGTCCATGCAGAAAAATGAAAGGAACTTTAAAGATTGACTAGTTGAATCTCTTGCCCATGCCAAAAATATGCACAATCTTCCAAAATTAAGAGTTGTCGTGAAATTTGGTGAATGTTCCTAGTTTAAGTGGTTGTAGGAAGCAATGAAGGCATTTCTGGAAAGTGGATACTAGAAATAAATCATACAAAATAGCTGCTGTTTTCATGTCCTTTATAAAATTCCCAGAAGAAGGTAAAATATTGCATTAGAATCAAGCATAGCAAAGTAAAACTAAATGGAATTCTTAACAACAAACTTTAAAAAAAGAGAATCTGGCAAAATAATAGACATATCAATCTATAAAATAAAATATTTTATTGGCAACCAAATAAAATTTATCACTCTCTGACACTCATACCCAACAATAAGTCCTTTAATTTAATTAGACAAATTATATTCACTCTAACAATTGGACATTCCTCCCCAAGCAGTAGGTAGAAAGGAAGAGACAAATAGCTTTGATCAAAATATTGAATGTATTTCCTGAAAGGATCTTTTGAAATTACAGTAAAAGTGGGCCAGGGGGAGCATGAAATTAGTCTCAGGGTGGCAATAAATGAGATTTAGGATTGTCTAACCATCAAGTTCCTATATTAGGTTTCCAACAATATATTTGTTTCATATAGGATAATTTTATGATAATGGAACACATTCTAGCATTAATGTTTTATCTTCTTTGTGCCATCTGATGAACACTAATGAACTGTAATGAAAAAGAAGTTCAAACTTGCCAAAACAACCCCTTGTTGTTTAAGGAGCACTTACTTCAAATGGCCTAAAAGCTCATGCTCACTTTCTTTATCATTTTGGCCAGCTTTTGGTAGTAATATTTTGATGCTTTTTCCCACTACCACATGTTAGCCCCACAACTATATTAACATATCCTTTTTTTCTGCTTATGTCTATAGTTTTTATTTCCATTACTTGTGAAAAGCGCTCATGCAATGCAGCTTGGGTATTAAAGACATCCTATTTGGGCTTTCTAGAATGGATTTTAATAATAAAAATAAGAATTTATTAAAACAGTATGCTCCCCAGCTCCCTATATTATATCTCTGAGGTTCAGTGCAACTTATTTTCCCCAATCCAGTCCAAGAAACCTTATTGTTGAACAGCATTTATATATATAGAAAAACATACACTGGAATAAGAACTGGAGCCAGTTACGTATATAGAATATTCATTAAAAATATAACAGATTAAAATTAAAGCAGACTGGGCATTGCATCCACTGGGACAAGAGGTTGCAGCTCAATGCTTCAAGACAAGCTCTTCTCAATGTCCATGTGAGCATGCTTTGCTTTAGCAGTCCAAATATAATCCTCATGTAGACTTATGCAAGATGCTTGCCTTCCTGCTCACCAAGAAAGCATTCTGAGCCATCATACAGCAGCTGGCATCAGTGAGCTGCTTTTAGTTTAGCAGTTCAATTCAGATCTAACTAAAGGACAGCCAAATCCATCTTTCTTAAACAAAGCGAAAAGTCTGAGCTTTTGGCAAGAGAACAACTCTGCTTTTACATGTTTTTGGATTTTGTAAAAGAACCTCTTAGCAGATGGTTTCCATTATGTGGAACATTTCTGAGCAGCTGCTGCACAATTCAACTATATGAAAAGTCTTTGTCAAATGACCACAAAGGCAGCATATGCTGGGTCTGTGGTTGCCCTGATCTCCTGCATACTTAGACAGAAAAATATTGGATCATGTACAAATTGTGCAGGATAAGAAACTTGGCCCATTCCGGACTTTTTGCTCGGTAACTCTCACAAGCTTTTGTTGTTGTCTGAAGTGGCTGGAAAGCATACAAATCAACACCAAATTTCTAGAATGACACCAGGTTCCTACTTCTGAATTACACGGATCAGTTATTAGCACATCCAATTCTTAAAGTTAATGCTGTGAAGCTGCACTTCAAAATGCTTTGAAACTGAACAAAAAAAACCTGCCTTCCAAATGCTGTAGGAGGGCTATCCAAGTTTCAAACTGCTTACTCACTCTGGGGAAATAGCAGAATTATTTTGAAGGGAACAAAGCGGCAAGTTATTTTGCAAATCATGAACTCTGGAACAGATTTTATAAACATGTTCTGCTCAGTAACAAGCCTTTAATTCTCTGAGCGTACAATCCCTTACTATCAGCAGACTTAAAAATGCAAGAAAATAGCCCAAGTTTTATATTTTGAATCAGATTCAGAATTTTTAATCATCAGAACTTAAAAGAAATGCCTTGTTCTAAAGGCGTCTCTGTCAAACTTAAGTAAGGTGCTGGATGTCAAAGCAACCTGGAAAGCTGAGATTCGCCTTGAGGACAACAGGCAGATCTATTTTACTTATATTTGTTAAGAGAACTGGAGAACACAATTTTGGTAGGAGGAGGCAACATTTCTCTGAGACATCTGGGCACATTAATGCACTAACCCATTTCTTTGTAGTATCCGTCATCCTTCATTGCTGAAGGAAAACCCTCAGGGAGAAGAAAAGCTTCCAGTTCCTTCCCAGACAAGACAAGACAAGTAACAGACAAAATATGGGCACTACATCTGAAACTACATCTATAGTTTCATCAGGCTAGAGGCACAGTTTTAACATAATGACAAAACACTGGGAAAGACCTACTTTCATCCAGTTTAGAATGAAAGATCACAGAATGTTTGTAGCGTGTTGGAAGATGAGACTGAACAAGAGGACGTGAAATAAAATGCCACAGCATTTAGCATCACTCAGTAGATCTCAGCCAGCTGTGTTACTTTCATTACAAGTAGTCCTCGACTTACAACCACAATTGAGCCCAACATTTTTGTTGCTAAGTGTTATGACCTAGGCTTCACAAAATCATGAAGCAGACTCCTTGTCCTGATAAAACTCCTTTTTATTAGGCCAATGTGAATTCCTCTCATTCACATCCAGCAAAATTCTGGCAAACAATCTTTCAAGGGTGAATTACAACCAGACTTTATCAGTCTTGGAGAGTTGCCAGACCAATAGCTTCCAAGTGTAACACTGTACAAGAAAATACCTAGCGAGGAGTCTCTGAGAGTCATGAACAAATCTTCACACTAACTAAATTAACTAATTGTCTCTTGCAAACACCATTCCCCTTTCGGTCCTCTTTATTCCCTATGGGAGGGCGATTCCCTCTTCACCTGTGCCTTTACTCCTGAGTCAACCCTTGTTCCTTAACAGTTCCCTTCTCCTGGCAGCTTTGTGCATGCGCACATTGGGAACAGGCTCCAGCTGTTCTTCTGCCCCACTGATCTCTGACTCTGAAGGCAGCTGATGACTGACAGATGGCCCTGGCCCCATCTCTGTCTTTGATGCAAAGCACTCATCAGAGCCTTCCCCAGATTCCAGGACAGGCCCATGTTCCTCCCCAACCTCCTCACTGTCCGAGTCTGCCACCAGCTCTGCTGGCCACTGGTGGGCCATAATACTGAGACATTTGTTAAATGAAATTTGCTCCATTTTACAGCCGTTCTTGCCATAGTTGTTAAATGAATCACTGCAGTTGTTAAATTAGTAATGTGATTGTTAAGTGAATCTGGTTTTCCCATTGTCAGGTAACAAAAAGTGATCACATGATCCCAGCACAATATAACGGTCATAAATGTGAGTCAGTTTCCAAGTGCCTAAATTTTAATGACGTGACCATGGGGATGCTGCAACATTATAAGTGTGAAAAACAGTCTTATATCACTTTTTTCAGTGCCTTTGTAACTTTACTCACTAAATGAATTGCTGTAAATCAAGAACATGTGGTGAAACTAGTTAATTGCTGTGGTTTGTCTCTCTGAGTGTCCCAAATAAGGAACAGTTACTCAGTTATCATAATCAGTATTAGGACCTCAAGAAATGATTCTGGTTACTAGACAAAATTGGAAGCCAGTTTCAACATTGTACAAAATGAAATGAACAGTCATAAAATTACAGGCAGTGTAGAGGTAGAAAAGAAGAACCGGAGGATGGCATGGAATGAGAAATAAATGGATGTCTTTGAGAATAATATTGAGAGTGTGATTTGCATATCTCCTGACATTTACAAATTGTATTTTTCCCTAGAGAAAATGGAGGGAAAGATTAGGAAAATTCCCACAACACTTTCTGTTTCAAAGCACAGAAAATAAGAATAGATGACTTGTTGAAAAAACAGAAATCAAGTCTTTTAAGTTAAATAAATCTTTCAGTGCAATTTTTAAAAAATAAAATTAGACCATGCTCAGTGTATATGCAAAGTTTGAAGAATTTGTGAGACTATTTATCATCAACAATGAAACAGGATTTGAGTCAGAAGATAAAAATGCTAAGAGGCCAAGCAATGGGGAAAAACAAAAGACATCTGAACTTAACTTTATAAAGTCACAGTATTAACGCTATAATCCTAAGCATAATTACTAATTAACCATTTTATCCATAACCATGAAAATGCTTGACATTAGATGCTTTGCTGATTTCTTTTTAAAAAGCCTTTCTTCTCAACCAGGTTCCTAATTTTTTTTTAAAGCAATACATACAACCATACTTTTGAATAAATATAGCATTGCAGAATTAGAATTACCAGATGACCCAGATATGTAGAATTTCACTGGAATTAGAATAAAACAGGCCTTGAATTCAGTGCCTTCAAAAAACTTTAAGGACAAACAGGAATTGCCTGTTTGCTGCCTGCTATTAGAATAATATAGTAGGTGCACTCCAAGTCCCTTCTCTTACTAATTGTCATCTTGCAGAAGCATATCTTCTCGACCACAGTCCCTAATCTTAGGAACCAAAAATATAGATATTGCCACTCTCCTGTGGTTCTTGAAACCTCACTTTGATCCTGAATCTGATATTAGTGTATTGTGCGGCTGTGTGTGTGTGTGTGTATGTTGTGGTTTCTTGCTGTTATGATTGTTTTAGTCCAGACTGGGTTATTTAGTTTTTCATTGCTTTTATCATTTTTGATTTGATATGCCATCCAGAGTCTATCAGAGTTGGGTGCCCATGACAAATTTAAATAAATATTTTTTAAAAAAAAAAAACCAGCTGAATATACCAATAGCAATAAGACTTATATACCACTTCATGGTGCTTTACAACATTCTCTAATCAGTTTAGAGTCAGCATATTGCCCCAATAATCTGGGTCCTCATTTTACCCATCTCGGAAGGATGGAAAGCTGAGTCAACCTTGAGCCGGTCAGGATCAAACTTCTGGCAGTTGGCAGAATTAGCCTACAATACTGTATTCTAGCCACTGTGCCACCATGGCTCTTTATCATAATATCATAAACATTCTACAATTAATACCTACATACCGAAGCAGAGATAAACAAGTAATCTCCCCTTTCTAGCCAGGGAAATATAGCATGTCTGTTTGTAATAATCGGGGATGGAATTAACAGGACTGTCCTTACTGTTAAACCCTGTGTTTTAACTTATAGTGTGCAAAATAATGGCTTAAAGATACTATGATAGAGCCTCGTGCAATAAAACGTTTTAAGTTGTTATTTTATCAACTTGAAATGCTACCACTTTTGAAGAGATGAATGCATTTAAGAAATACCATTTTCTTTTGATGTCAGCTTATGGGGTGGGTTTTTTGCATATTTTGAAAACTAGAAAAAGCTAGCTATTGGCCTATCTATAACTGCCACATCATTTTGGTTGAAGACAATGAAAAAAAATTGAGCAAGTCTTTTTTTTTTCTTTTAACATTCTAAAAAGATCTATGCTGTAGGGAACTTCACTAACCTATTAGCCATATTGTTCACTTAAAAGCAAACACATAAATAAAAGAGAAAGGTAGCTGCCACAGGAAAATTCTTTTGATGCTTTCCTATTGAATCCCAGAAGCAGAACTACATATTCAAATTCTGCCAACTTCAACTGTAAGAATTCCTCTTCCGAGAAACCTCACTGAAATTCTGTGACAGAGAAGGAACAGACTGCAGCAACTAAGTATCACAGACGGTTAAGAGAAATTTGAGAGAGGAAAAAAAAAATCAGGACAAGATTTGTTTTGGTCCTATACTGTATATAGAATCAATTAGCAGTAATAAGGAAGCTGGCTGCATTTTCAAAAAAAAACAAACAACAAAACTTGTTTTTCCTGATTGTTTTCCTAGGCTTCCAGCACTCTAAAATGTCGATTTGCTAGAAGAGGAATGTCTGACCATATGCATTCTTGGTAAACGAATAACAAACCTCAGCTTAAAGGCATTAGCAGTCTTTTGCAATTGAGAAGTCTTACACTTCAAACCGTGATAGGATTTATCATTATGCCACATCATCATTCTTAATCACAGAAGGATGACCATAGAAACATCATCCTGAAATATACACCCTGATAACCTTCGGAATTCCATTCCGTTGAGACAGAGGCATGCATTTAAGAAACATCGTTTTCTTTCCTTGTCAGCTTGTGGGGAGGAGGGTATTTTTTTTTTGCATCTTTGCTAAGGCTGCCAACAGTACCGCAGACACTTTGCCAAGATATTTGTACAGATGCGTGAGTATATCTGCAGCATCCAATTGTTCCACTTACGTGTCTGGTAACCATAGATGACAGCCTTACTTAGCTGGCTGGTTAGATTGACTTGACAGCTGCTTGGTATCACTGGCATGGTTAAGGACAAGCCTAGCAGGCCAGTAAATCTAGCCCAAGGGAGACAGTGTTTGCCAAATGTGAAGTCTGTTTGGTGATAAAAGGATTGGAGAAAACTAAGGCTGAGTTCTGCCTCTTCTCCTCCTTCCCCACACCAAATAACTAGCAGATGGTAGCAACATTTGGCAACTCTCCTGCTTAGCTAGGATTCATATTGATACCCTAGAAATGAAATAAAAGCTCTTGTATCCTATTACCGCTCCCCTGAGCTATCTAGTACCCATCTGGAACAGAAAGTAAAGATTCACACAGCTTTATTTTCAAAGGCAGCAAAAGGGAATGGGCATTTTGTTTAAAGGGGGAGAGGCAAGGTTGGATGAAAACATACCAGAGCAAGTATTTTGTTTCATTTAAAATAATCTCTTTCTGCAAGTGTCACAGACTATACATACATATTTTTTTTTACAAGAATAAACCAGATTCTTATCTACAAATTGAAAAGCTCAGAGAGATCCTTAGTGCAAACTATTGCTGGCCTGCAGCTTTTAAATCAGTAAACTTTGGATACCCTAAATGGTCCATTAAAGTTGAACAGATATCCTCAATCTGCTTAATTTCCTCTGGAGGCATATTGTGCTGCCAAGCATGGATGCCCGCCGGAGAGATTTCTCCTTCATAAGGAAGATAGAAAAGACTGGTAGATGTAGCAAATAGTATTTGGTTTAAGCTGGCTGGCGCCAGAGGCATGCCAAGGAAGTCGTAGATGGTTTCAGCCGTCTTCTGGGGAGAGTTGACAATATCTTCAAATTTGATCAGCTGGTAGTTTGCTGGCAGCAAGCCCTTATTTACTCTTAGGGCAGCTGCTGTATTGGCCAGCCATAAATGAGACATCAGAGAGACAGCATTTGAATCTGAAGCGGTGAATTTCTCTCTCAGCGCTTCATATTCAAAAGCATAGCCTGAATTGGAACCACATTTTTCTTCACGACTGTCTCCTTTGAACATCTTAGTCAGGTGCTGCGGTACCTTCCTCAGAGAGTAAAGGCTAGGCTGGTTTTTGTACAACATTGAGTGGATCCAGGCACGTGGGTCTCGAACCACATAAAGCGCTCTCAGGGAAGGACCAATGACTTCCTGAAGAAAAGGTAACTTTAATGTCCAACTTCCACTACTCAGACTAAGGACAGGGCGGGCATTTGGATAAGAGGCAAGGTGTTGCCTCAGTTCCCGAATGTATTCAGCTTCTTTGTCTGAATTTCCTCGCAGGCGGTTTCTTTGCTCTACAATAGATTCTCTCTTCCTGGACCGTCTCTTCTGTCTTTGCTAGTGGAAGAATGCTGCATCAATTTACTTCTGCTGGTTTCATGCAAATGGATATTTTGTAAGTGAAGCTTTGTGTCTTTTACTAAGGAAAGCAGCCAGCCCTGGAGGATCCGAAAATGGCCTCTCTGAACATCTGAAGCTTTCCATTCACAGGCATCAACAAATGAGTCAACCTCAAACTCCGTTTCAGGGATATCAAGGTAACCCGTTGGGATCTTGATATAGACAAAATCACTAGTGTTGTAAAAGAGCTGCTTCAGAATTTCTGCCCCTGAAGTAGGGAGAGAAGTGATGATAACATTAGGCAAATTAGAATGCCCTTGGTCCTCCCCTTCACTTGGTTCCATATTTGTCATGCTGCTAGTCCACTTTGCACAAATCAGCTGAGTGCAGGAGCTCCACACATCTACAAGTTCAATAAACCACAAAGTGATCACCAGGATTAAGACCCAGCGCAAAAGCTTACCAAAGGAAATGTAAAATCGCCAGTGAAAAGCCAATATGGCCAAGCTAATCCCCAAAACAAATCCTGCTATCACATTCACTTTAAAGCCAAAGGGGAAAATGGATTTATGAATAAGTCCCCGCTTCCCTATCGTCTTAGTGCCCAGGCCAAACTGCGTAACCTTTCCTTGAGTGGTTACTGTGGCATAGCCACCAAATCCTAAATAACGGAACCTCGTCCACAGATTGAGATACTCTGTTACAACAGAATAGATTATTTCTGTGTTGTTGACGTTTAGAGAAATCCGAAACCCCGACTGGGCATCGTCAATAAACCTACAGCTAGAAACATTGACATAAGGCCCATGAAACACATAGGCAATTCTTGCAATATTACTCTTTGTAGAGAAAGTGACATTTACAAACTGAGTCCATCTCTTTTTGAACTCAGCTGCTTGCTCGGCCTCTTGTATCCTAGCAACAGGGCTACTTCCATGATGGTCAAACCAAAACATTTTATAGTGAGCATCCCAGACATCCATCATGGCTCCATTATATTTGTTCATAAATCTGTATGGAACATACTTGAAGTCAATGTCAAGGTTATGGAAGAAGGCACTGATGGCATCAATAGGAGAGTTCTCCTCCTTTTCCACGTGGTCCACCACAAGTAAAGTCTGAGGATTTAGTAGAAGCAAGGAGCGGTACACACTTTTCAGCTTCATGGCTGATGAATATGCAGAAGCTGCTTCACCACTTACAAACATCATCTCCTCATACTGAGAGGAGGCAATAATCTCCCCGGATGCATCCCCAACTTCATCCCCTGTCCACTTAAGCCACTGCATACATTCCCCAAGCTGACCTTCCCAAGGCTGATTGCACTGACTTGTAGGAGATGGAGCAAATACTAAAACATTGTTCAAGTGGCTAAGCTTAGGTCCATAAAGAGCCTCCGAAACAAACACCTGCCCATTTGGAGCGAAAGTAAAAGAGTTTTGATCTGGGTGTTCGTGGCCCGGGTTGAAGCTACGCCAGCCATCAATCCAGGAATACGGCTGAAAGTGGACTATATCATAGACAGCACGGCCACCAAGCTTTCCGGACTTAAAGGAAACAAAGGTATTTGTCTGAGTGTTTGGTAACCCCGCTCCATATGTAACCACCCCCCAATTGGGAAACACATGCATTTTAGCCTCACCATAGTCAGGGGGAGGTTGGGGGGTTAGCCTGGGGTTATACCATATGTACTCTGTATGAAGGGTGCTCCACCGTTGGGCAGTAGATGGTACCATTGGGCCATCTTTGGGCCGGTGCTTTCTAATTTGTTGTGCAAGCCAATTGCCTACTCCATTCTTCAAGACAAACCTATCTAAGAAAACCAGTTGGCTTTCTGGACCATAAAACCAATTATAATTGGAATCAGCTATGCCTACAGTTCTCTGAAAGCCTGGCAAAAGGGTGGCATAATAAAACCAAAAGTGCATCTTGAGCCAGTAGTTTTCAAGATTGTTAATCCCAAAGTGGCGCTGGGCCAGATAAATATACTGGGTGATGGATTTGGCAGTGTAGCTACCATAAGCTACACCTTCGTCCAAGGAACCATCAACAATATGATTTAGCAGAAACATAGTTTTTTCCATCACATCTATTACAGCATGCTTCCAGGCATTTGCTTGGGACTCAATGCCTCCTCCAGTGACCAGGGCCCCAATGAGTAATGCCAACATATTTGTGGCTTGATGGTTGTGAAGAAGTTGCTTGCCCCAAGAGCGGACTTTGGAGTACTCGTACATTTCCTCGGTCACAGCCCATATCTTGGTAGAATATTTTTGCCTCCTAACATCATCCAATGAGGCATATAAAAAATCAAAAGCAGTGGCAAAGCCAGTTAAAGAATGCCCAAGAGGAACTTCATCGCCTGGGGCATTCTCCACCAGCCAGTCTTTATATCCTGCCATTCTGTCCATGTATTCAACAGCAAAATCAAAGGCAGCTTTATCTTCAGGACTGAGGAGACAATAAAATGCTAGGGGAGGCAAATTGTTTCCATATATCTCATTCCACTTGGCAGCAAAATCAGCATGCTTGGGAGGAGGTAGATAATAGGAGGGATTGGAGAGCATTGTAGACACTGCACTCCGGAATGTTCTAAAGAGGTGGAGATGACTGGTGTGAGACTTTTGCCTCAGAGCTGTAATCTCTTCAGCACCAAAATATAAGTTTGGATACAGGATTGTTTTTTCCATCTTCTGATTTGCTCCTAAAGCTTCCATCCTCTGCTTCTCATACTGATCCACATCATCTGTAAAAGTCACCCAGTCGGAGTAATTGCTTACAGATTCTTCAAAAGTGGAGACTGCCAACATTACTAATACTAGAAATATGGAATGTCCTATAAACATTAGAGCCATGATCCATTAGGCAGATTCCTCACTATGGTTATATACCCCCGTTGGTGAGGTGGGCGGGTGGAACGTTGAAATTTCAAGCATAGATCAACCTACCAGTAGGGAAATCTGCTTGAAAGTGCTTTACTGAACATAGGGAAAGGAAAACTTTTACATAATTCTTGGACAACAAGGTCATTAGGCACAGCTCTATGTTGAATTGCAAGTACACTGACAGACATTGTATGGCTACACAGAAAAGTAAAGAGAATGTCATCTCTCACTAATGTCCATGTATACTTGATACATTGGATCTGAAAAGGATATTGTATGTTTTAGCAAGCCATAAAGTGCAAGGTTTTTTTTTTGTCATATCCAATTCATTACTTTGTTAATAATGGAATTATTCTTCTTCAAAAGATTTAGTCATTCATGCCATCGAAAAAGAAAGCAAAAACATGACATATATCAAAGCATTAGGAAACAAATGTAGTTTTGTATAGAAGGGACCATACAGAGAATGAATTGTGCGCCTTCATTTTCATTTCTCATGTGGGTTGAAAATATCCATATGTTACTTTTTATGGGTAGAAAGGTTTAGCAAAATAGTTTTGTCAGCCAGAATTGTAGCAGCTCCAAAACTTAAGCAATGAAAGCTTTGCTTGATTTGAACTTCCTGGAAGAGGATGGTGGTTTTAATGCTCGGTTTCATGACCGCCATGTTCTCATCCATCTGTGCAACTGGCTCCTGTTCCGTGAAGGTTTTTTACTACCTTGATGTCGTCATCACAAAACACATTTTAAAAAGGGTGCATAAAATGCAAAACACCGGTCACTTTTGCTTCCACTGCTTCTGTAGTCTTTTTTTGTTTGTTTGCTTGCTTGCTATGATGAACTTCTCCGCTTTAAAAAGAAAAACCAAAATGCATCATTAAAAACAAACTAATATCAACATATACATTTAAAAAAAAACAATGAAGACATGGTGGCATTCTTATTCTGATCAAATTAGTCTCGGAAATAAATAACGTGAGTTATATCTCTGAGTTTTCATTTCTAATGCTTTGCTTCTTCACCCACTTCCTTCACGGTGCTTGAGCATTCAGAATAGGTTGAAAACTTTTACCCCTGAATGAATCAATTCCATTTTTTTTTTAAGATCGATTAGGAATCAGCGCCACCCAGAAGCCCCATCAACGATGCCCCTTGTCAGTTACATCTATTTTCTTCTTTCCCTGCCAATTTTGAGAACCAAGCCAACTTGAAGGGTGGCTGAGCCTTGACGACTTTGGGCTTTTGAAATATTGCCCCAAAGCATTTCAGTTTCCCCACCCAGATATGCTTTTAAGTAATTTATTCCCCTTTGCACCTGATAGCTATAGTGTTTTATACATATATACATACATATGTATCTTGTAATGCCTCCTCCCTTTCTTTCCACCTGTGGCCGGCCGAGTGGCTGATCACCAGAGGGCGCCAGGAGCCAATTAACCAGACCGGACTGACAACTTAGAACAACTTTTCTTTGCCAACAGATGGAAATATTTAAAAAGTCATCCCCAACAGGAGGTCAGGCAGGAAATTCTTCTTAATAATAGTAGCAATTATGATGAAATAACGATACTAATTAATGAAGATCTCCCCCTAATACTGTTTAAAAAGTTGCAAAGCCTTACCTTAAGGAGTCTTTTTCCGAAGGCGGGGGACAGAATAACAGAGGGAACCGGGAGAAGAAGAAAAAGGAGAAATATCCGGGGAAACAAATATCTTGGTTTTTTTTAAGAAATAGTTTTTTTTCCTTTCTTCTCTTTTCCGCCCGGCGTTTTCTCCTGACTTCGCGCTCTCCGGCTGGACCGGATAAGCCACTAGCTTCTTTTTCGGCTCCTTAGCAAATTGTCCCGAAGCCCGGCTTGCGTTGACATGTGACGGATCCGCGTTGTGTGTTTTGTTTTTTCCCTCTCAAGATCGAGGAAAGAGTCGGATCCCAGCAAAGACGGTCCGAAGTAGCCGAGCGGCCTTAAAAAAAAAAAAAAAATTAAAAGGCGGAAAAGCCGCGCAGTATCTTTGAAACGTAAAAGTGAAGGCGCCGAGAAAGAAATGACTTTTTAATCCTTTTTACCTCGATCCCGCGAAAGGGGTAGGACAACAATAATAATATTTTTTTAAAAAAATCGCAGGCGGGATTAATCGTTCAGAGTTTGATGCCAAATCGACTCCGGCAAAGAACGTGACTTTCTCCGCAGAGAGCCAGGAACAGCCGCTGTAGTCGTGGTCGAAGCCGCCGCCGTCGCCGCTCCGGCTTCTGCCTGAAGCGACGGACTTTCCTCCGGCTGAGCCTTAGCCATGATCCTCCCGGTGTCTGTCTGTCAATCGGTCTGCCTCCGTTGCAGCCAGCGGCTCAACCGCTGCGGTTGGGCGGGCTGGAAGCTATAGCGGCCAACGCCGGGGCAGATTTAAGAGCAGCAACCGCTGCCTGGAGTCGGGCGGAGTCAAGGCGGGTCTAGCGGCGGTCTCTGCCCTCGCCGGCAGCTGCTGCTGCTCATTCTCAGCGCCTTTTTTTTTTTCTTTGCAACGCCCGCCCGGTACCGAGCATGTGCGAAAGCCGCGGTTCCCCCTCCTCTTCTCCCTCCCCCCCTTAACTACACCTGATCTTTGCGAGAGGGCGAGAAGCAAGTGGGACGAGAGGGGTGGATTGGGAGGGACCCAGGCTGAAGGAGGGAATTGAGAGATGCGAGGCAAATGTTGATGGAATGGAAAAATTCTCTGGGGGAATACAGACCAACGCTCTTGAAACGTGCCAAGGTTGAATAAATGGGTAAGGTTCTAGGAAGAAAGTAAAAGTCATCTCTTTGCGGATTCTCAGATGTTGTTGTTGTTGTTGTTATACACAAAAATAACAGTATACACAGCAAACGAGATAACCATGCTGGGTTTCATATCACAAATCACTAGTCAAACACTTCCCAAGCGTTTAGGACTGCGTGATGTATCGGCGGATTATGCGAGCAGATCCCAGTAAGGTGGCCTTCTGCAGCTGACCAATGGTGATCTTGTCAGCGCCAATTGTTTTTAAGTGCTTGCCTAGGTCTTTAGGCACAGCACCCAGTGTGCCGATTACCACTGGAACCACCTGCACTGGTTTATGCCAGAGTCTCTGCAGTTTGATTCTCAAGTCCTGATATCTGGTATCATCATCATCATCATTATGTGGGATCCATTGGAAACCACCGGTTTCAAAGACATGACGTCTATCAGCTCAACATGTACCATTGAGGTCTGAGGCTTTGTGGCACCACCGTGTCCTAAGATCCTGGATCTGAATTGAAGGAGTAAAAAAAAACAAAAAACAATACTCATCATTTTTATATGGGAGCTGGTTGAAAGCACAGATCACCTGTTGCATAGAAAAAGCCATCATAATCATGTATTGGCAGAAACTTTGTGGCTGGATCCTTCAGCATTCCAGTGTATCATAGCCTTTTCTCCCTAACCCCCATAAAATACCCATAAGAAATTCTGCTATTGGGCATCCAAAGCTACATTATACTTTGCCATCTTCTGAATCCGTTAACAGAAGCCCTAGACCATGGGTATCAAACTTACAGCATCGTATTGCCTTCCTGTGACATACCGTGTTTGATCCAAAGCTAAGTTATACTTTGCCATCTTCTGAATCTGTTAACGGAAGCCCTAGATCATAGGTATCAAACTCACAGCATCGCATTGCCTTCATGTAATGTATCGTGATGTTTTTCCCCTTTGTGGAGCTGGCGTGGGCGTGGGCGTGGCCTATGCATGACGTATGTGGCCCGTGGGCCAACAGTTTGACACCCCTGCCCTAGACAAAGACAAATGTGCCACCCCATGTTCCTGATCCTTATTTTTCCTCAAAATCTACATTGATTAATGTTTTCATGACAGGATTTCAAGACAATCATGCTTTTCATTAAATTCAGTGTATTTCAAAGTTGTGATATTTGTGGGATAGTACAACAAGAAACCTTAGCTGAAAAAAATCAAGCCTTAAGTTTTCTAAGTGTTACAGAAGTGGTTTTCAAATTGTCTAGTCTGAGCTGTCTGGGAAGTTAAGGCTACTGTGAAATTGACTAAGAGAATGAACCCTCTCTTAGATAAATTAATGGATGTAATGTAACTTAATATTTATGATCTCATGAATAGATTTTGCTACAACAATCCAGATCTAAATTGCAGAAACTTTAAAAAAATACATTGCTGACATTGAATGTGGAATAATAAGAATGATGCAATAGTGCATACTTGTCCTTGGGCAATAGTACAATTAAAAATAAGAATTGAAATAGCCACTGAAATATGTGGCTTTTTTTCCAACTGGTCACAAGAGATTAAAGTTCCGTCATGTCTATTTTTCCCTAAAGGAGATTGAAAATCTCATCCAAGTCCAGTTACATATTGTTATTGTTATCATCAGGACTAACACTTGACTAACAAAATATCCAACTTTTTTCCATCCAAGTTACAGCTTGCTTACTCCTTGTCCACTCCAAAATATTTGAATTCCTTTTATATTTTATATATAGACTGATCCAATATCAAATAGTGAAACTCTATACATTAGCATTAGATCCATAGTTTTGTTTCATAGAAATCCCCCACATACAAATAATCAAATATGTTATTAATGAATGAAACCTCTGTTACAGCCAAAACACCACAATGGATCAGCTGTTATAATAACAGATTCCATTCAGACGCTTTACCAGAAAAATTCCAAAGAAATAGGTCTGAAAAATTCATACCAGAAACTAGGTATTTTGAGTTTATTTGTTTCTTTAATCATGCTTGTAGGAGTTCTGGTTCTAAACTTAGAAGGCTGTTTCTTGCCTAATAGGAACTTATCAAGCTGTGATTGATGTATTAGGCTAATTCCATTTCAAAGCCATCTGAACTGGAGGACAGCATTACTATATCTTGTGGCTGATTTCCATAAAATCATTATATTCATAATGGAGCAATATGTCATTTTATGGATGGGAAAATTAACAAACCTAACAGAATATATTAGCAATTAGGCTCTGATAGTGTTAATGTTCTTATCGAAAGTTATTGTGATGTATGTGATAGTGTTTGAGCTATCTGCATACATATTTATATGTACATCTACATATTTATTTCACTTTTTACCATGTTTTATTCTCTTAATTTTTTTCAAAGCTTTGCAAACACTCCAAGAACTCCTTTATAATCAATCAATAAATAAATAAAAGTCAGTGGCATGCACGAGGGCTGTTTGCAAAGGATGACCAGTGTACTATAAACTCCAAAAGGAAGGCTTCCTTCATAGAATTGTAGGATGAGAAGCAAAATGACAGATACCAATTGACAATGTGGACCAAATATTAGCCTTACTTTGATCACAGCTATAATTGTGAAGATACATACCATAAGATCTCAGCTAGTCAAGAACCGATTGAATAGAACGGCATCTTTCTTTGCCCATCCCTGATCATACAAATATTATATCCTGATTCAGAATTATCTTCAGAGTTGCTCATTTGTAGACTTCAAAATCAATAAAACTGTGAAGAAGTTTGGAAATAATGAGAGCCATCAATAAGGAAAGCTAACAATGGTGTTGGTGTTACAAATCATTCCTACATTTTTATGTTGTCTTTAATAGCTGTTTCTCCCAATGAATTGTCTTGAAATCCATTGGCATACCAGTGCCACCAGCCTGGGATCGAGAATGGAGGTCTTTGGGTTGAAGAAAATCATTTTCAACTACTTCCAGAATCAAAGGAATAAATTGCCAGTTGCTCAGCAAAAGCACCAGCACTGTCATGTCTTGCTTTTGAATTTTCTGGGTATATCTGATCAGACACTGAATGACTCACTGTGTTGGACAACTCAGATATCGGTCTGATCTTGAAAGAACTTTTTTATATTTCCCTGTTTTAAATAGGAGAAGAGCAGTGGAATATAACTCCCCAGGAGAATGAGAGCGTGACACATATGGCGTCAGTAGAGGGCAGACCAGAATGGAACTTTTGTGAAATAAGCTATGAGTTTGAACCATTTAAAAAACAATTCTTGAAATGCATTGCTTTAATCCTCTAGCTTACTCCTAAAGTTCTCTCTGCAAATGTCTGTTGTTAATTTATTCAGTTGCACACCATGGGATTTAATATATCACTTGGTCAATGATACAAAGATGCTGTGCTGTTAGAGATTTGCATTTGATCTCTAAATAAGCAACATGGAATTGTATAATATGCTACATAATACTTCCTGGGTGGTACAGATTAAATGTATAATTGGTCAATAATATTGTTTCAGTGGACATTATTATTCATAATAACAGTCAACATTACCTTCACCCAGGTGCTGCAATAGTTATGTGATAATTTATGTCAATTAACATATAATGGCAGTTTAGCCTTATTGCTTAGGATCAAAAGAAGAAAGACAGGAAGGAATAATATTCAAGTTAAAAAGAGGATTTCAGAGCAATCACAGGAATACATAATTTTAACAAAATGCTTTTAAATTAAGAGAAACAGATATATGAATTTATAACTTAGTAAATATGCAGTAATAGTAATCATACAGTACATCTAAAAACAGATTGAGCAGGAGTGATATTACAATATGATTTTCAACTTTTAAGATATCAACTATCTTAAATCTACAAAGAAAAACATTTCAAACTGCACAGAAGATTCTCACAGATAGCAATAGCAATAGCATTTAGACTTCTATAATGTTTCACAGTGCTTTACAGTCCTCTCTTAAGTGGTTTACAGAGTCAGGATATTGCCCCAACAATCTGGGTCCTCATTTTACCCACCTTGGAAGGATGGAAGGCTGAGTCAACATTGAGCCTGGTAGGATTTGAACTGCTGACGGGCAGCCGACAGGCAACAGAAGTAGCCTGCAGTACTGCACTCTAACGACTGCACCATGAGGCTCATATGTCATAAGCATGTCATAAGCATCAACTAAGAAATATGCAATTACATTTCTCCGAGCATGGATGTGCTTGGCTAGCAGAAGAGTTGCATTTGCCAAGTGAAAAATCATGGCTGTTTATTTTTTTTGTTACTGCTTAAAATAAAACAATGTTCTTTCTTGAAGGAATTCATTGTGATATTCATAGCTTCCCACACTTTAACTTCCCAACAACCCTTTGAGGTAATCAGGACTGAGGGAGAATGATCAATTCAAAGCTGTGAATACACTTCTTTATCTTCTCTTCTCTTTATATTAATTTCAGGCATGAAAAGTATAATAAAGTGTTGGACAAATTCAACATCCCTACTATTGTAGGTTGCAGAAACAAAAAAAGCAGCAATGTGATGGAAGAGTGTCATCACATAGCAATACAGTGCTGTAAATAAGGGTGTGGCCAAAGACCATAAGCAATCCAATAATGACTATTCTAATAGAAATACTTAGGTGGGAAAAGTTGACTTTGAAGTCTTTTATGAAATGCAGAGTGGAGATGTCTGGAAATGAAATGATACTTCATATGATATAAACTTTTTTGGAAGGAAAAACTTATGAAGGGCACTTAAGAAAAGTAGCTTTGGAATTATATGTTTTGATATGAAATTTTCCAGTGCTACTGTTTTTCAAGCTTCTTAAGACAAAGATGCAATTCAGTAAAGTTCACTTTTGTCTTTTAAAAGAAGTATATATAAAATCCAGTGGGGAAAATATCCCCCCAAAAGGAAATCTTCAAAGTGGAAGATCTTTCCTCCAGGACATCTTGGCTTTGTATGTTGCATTCATCACTTCTTTTTGGTTATTTTTATTACAACCTTGTGATATACAGAATGGACTTGTGATATCACAAAAGATAGAGAATAGATTTGAACTCTTCAATTTTAATTCAATACTTGAATCACTCTGTTGTTGCCTTTGTGATAGATAAATAAATTAGAACTTAAGGAGAGGAACATTATTCATGCAAAGGGTCTTCAACCAATGTTATCTCCATTGGTGATTTATTCAGAAAGCTCCAGACTAATAATATATTCCTATATTTTCTTAAGTGATTTATTGAAGTACCCTGGGAAATTGTGCTGTGCTATAAAAAAAAATTCTAAATATTTCTCTAAAGATGCTTTGCCTAAAAACAAATTTGTTTTCCCACAATTGGCACTATAGGACAAGATGTCTTTGCAGTCAGAGCAACCTTTAAGATTAAAATGTTTGCTTTACTTTGCTTACTAGGAAATCCATGAAACCAGCCCTATAACTATTCAACAGAACTTTAAGGTATTTCACAATTCATTGTCTATTATATGGCAGGGAATCTATTAGTCAGAGATACTATTGACAAGACTTTGTGCCTCATAGAAAAAAAGTATGTATGTATTTATTTATTTATTTGTACACACAAAATGATGTGTCTTCTCCTTCACAAGAATTGAGATACTTTATAGTGAGGTAAAGAAAATTACAAATATATATTTTTAATGGGGTTTTAATTATGATTTTAATGTTGGGATTTTAGATTCGGTAGCAGCCCTTATTTGATTATATTTTAACTTTTGTATGTGCTGTTTTAGTAGGCTATGCACCGGCCTGAGTCCTTCGGGAGAAGGGCGGTATATAAATTGAATAAAATAAATAAATAAATAAATAAATATATACATTCTACAAAATATATACAATCTAAATTAATGCCTTTCTCTAAGCCAGGGTGTCAAACTGGGTGTGTCACGTGCTGGCCACACCCACACCTGTTGTAGCGAAGGGGAGGAAAAGTCACGATACATCATGTGACAATGCTGTTATGACATGAGTTTGACACACCCCTGCTCTAAGCCCAATCATCCTTAGTCTTATGCAGCCTGTAACCCTGTCTTATATAGAGATTAGGGTTGATTTGATTCATCATACCCTCACGCTCTCTAGGAACAGGAACTTAGCCAGATTGATGGCCAATATACAGCAATGTTATCTTCTGTAAAGACTTTGTATGAGCCCACACTTTGCTCCATCCAGGCTCTCTCAGTCTCGAGGGATTTCATCATGACATTGACATTGGCCTGATGGGAGTGAAAATGTTCAACTGAGTATAGCAATAGCGCTTAGGCTTACATACTGCTTCACAGTGTTTTTACAGACCTCTGTAAGCAGTTTATACAATCAGCATATTGCCCCCATCAGTCAAGGTCCTCATTTTACTGATCTCGGAAGAATGGAAGGCTGAGTGAACATTTTTTTTTGAAAAGTTTTTTTTAACAACAAAAACAACAAATAAAAACTATCTTTCAAGTATACGGTGTATCCTCTGGGTACATATATCTTGTGCACATATTAATATTTGTATACATTTCTCATTGAGTTTACATTCACATTATATTCTAGTCAATATTATATATCATATTAGATCATTATTAGATTGTCATTAGATTTTTTTATTCCAGTTTCAAACTATCCTTGAAGGCAAATCCCATCTATACTGAATTATATTCATGTTGTAATTTATTCAAAAATAATCAATTATAAAATATCATTATTATTACAATATCCTTTAATTTCTTACTCTAGTTTATAACCATTCATAGAATAAATCCCAAATCTTATAATACTCCTTTTCTTCTTGCTCTCAAATTGCTAATGTTAATCTACTCATTTCTGCACATTCCATTATTTTCTTAATCACCGCCTCCTCCATCGGAATTTTCTCATTTTTCTAATTTTGTGCAAATACAATTCTAGCTGCTGTTAGTACATTAATAATCAGGTATGTTATTTCTTTACTGTATCTTTCAGGCAAAATCCCCAGTAAAAATATCTCAGGCTTTAAGTCTATGTGTTGTTTTATCATTTTTTCCAACCAGGTGTGTATTTTAGTCCAATATCTTTTAGCTTCTGTATATGTCCACCACATATGGTAGTATGATCCAGGTATCTGATGATACTTCCAACATTTCTCCGATTTATCTTTAAACATCTTTGCTAATCTTACCGGGGATAGGTGCCACCTGTAAAACATCTTGTATAAATTCTCTTTATAGGCTGTTGACATTGTTAATTTATAATTTCTAGTCCATAGTTTCTGCCATTTATCCAAATCTATCCCATATCCAAAAAAATTGCCCCAAGCAATCATCATTTCTTTAACCTGTTCTTCTTCTAGTTTCAGTCCTAATAAATAGTCATATAGTTTTTTAATCATCTTCTCTTCTGTACCTGTTAAAGTTTTATCTAATTCAGTCAGTTCTTTATAAAACCCATTGCCTTATTGTCTTTTCATATCTAGAATGTATTTGCATATATGAATACCAATTCATATTCACCAGAAGGCTACGTGAACTTTGAGGTGGTGAGAATTGAACTACCAAACTGCTGGTAGCTAGCAGTCAAGAGGAAGTAACTTGCAGTGCTGCATTCTAACCACTGCACCAACCCAGAATATTGTCAGCATAGTGATACCTTACCCTAAAATAAAATATGAGCTTCCGAATCAGAGGATCATGAGTCGATAACACAAAGAACTTATCAACATCCTTAGCCTCCACAAGCTCAATATATATATATATATCCCACAGGTTCTCATGTGATTTTATCTGAGCCACTTATCAGATTCTGCTCAACTCCTATTCAATCTCAAAGCTGAAGAAGCTTCTTGGATGAGAAGCGAAACATTTTCAAAGAAAAACCAGAAAAATCCAGTTGCCTCTTGCAAAAGCACCTTTGGGACAACCATGACTTGGTTGACTGAGAATCTCCATGAACATTCAATCACAAACAAATCAGGGCTTTCCCCTCAAATCTGAGAGTCCTTGGCCTTTCCATTACTATGCTATCCTAGAATTGCATTATGATTGCTACATCAGTCTTATATCCTGAAATGGCTGTAAAACAGCCATCAAATTCAATAGCATGTAGATTTTATGCTGGAGAGTGGGATACCTTTTACACTTGTCATATAGAAATAATTACTTAAGAATATGAAGTACTAAAAATAGGATGATATCTGATAGTTTCCCAGATAGAAACTATATTTGCACCCATCCCATGCAAATAAATACATAAATAAATAAAAGAGAGCCCTAAATATTGACCTGTATTTGTATTCAGGCTTATACAGTTAGATTGCAGGGAGCAAATGCTTGTAAAATATCAATTTCTTAAACAGCGTTAAAAAGCTTTGCCCAAATTATTCATTATAGCCCATTTTAGACCCTGCATAGTGGTTATGAAAAACAAGAACTTGATCAATTATAACATAAGCTCAAAAATAGAAGCAGAGGATTTTTTTCAGCCAAGCATTTTGTTCATTTTTGTACTATTGCCAGTCTAGCATAAGAATCTCTTGAAAGTGAGTCTGTCAGAGACAAAAAAAAGAAAAGAAATATCTGACTGACTGGGTGTCCGTATCAGATGTTAATGTGAGAAACAGCCAGTATCCATGGAAAAGGCTTCCAAAAATATGTGCAATATGTTGAAATAAGCCAAAGATTCGAATTTTAAAAGCACGTCTCTGGCTTTAAAAAAATAGCAGAATTATTTTCCCATTAGCAAGCTCCATTTTTATAATTACATTTCTGACTACACAGATTTATTAAGGACTCCATTGTCTTTTGTGGGTTTCTGTATTCAAATAAAGCATATCTTAATAATGATTTGTTAAATAAACCATGGTGAATTAGTTCAGATTATTCTAAGACAGCAGTAGTTAAGAGTGCAGTACTGCAAACTACTTCTGCAGCAGCCAGCTGCCTGCAATTTGGCAGTTTGAATCTCATCTGACTCAAGGTTGACTCCGCCTTCCATCCTTCTGAGGTGGGTAAAATGAGGACCCAAATTATTGGGGGCAATTGGCTGACTCTGTCAACCACTTAGAGAGGGCTGTAAAGCACTATAAAGCGATATATAAGTCTATTGCTATTATGGATTATAATAACTAGGTTGATCTATCTTTTTAAACTAAAATTAAGCAAATGACATTATGGCTTAGCCAAATATATGAACCCAGTGTTAGCAGGGGTGGGATTCAATTTTTTTTAACAACCGGTTCCATAGACATGCCTAGGAGGTCATGGCCATGTGACTGGGTGGGAGTGGCCTTTTTTTGGCAGCACCCCCCCCCCCAGGCCTCAGGGAAACTTTGGGAGGGGAGGCGTTTTTGTTCCTAAAAGGCTTCCCTTTGGGCTCAGGAAGAAAAAAAAGCCTGTAGGGGGTGCACAGCACCCCCCATCCTCTGTTTTGGGCCTTCTGGGCCTCAGGAAATCCTGGGGGGCATTTTTGCTCCCAGGAAGTTTCCCTGGGGTCCAGGAAGGCAAAAAATGTAGTGTGGGGGGTGCACCCTCTCTCTATGTTTTGCCTTCCTGGGCCTCAGAGAAGGCTCCTGGGTGAAGAAGTAAGACAGGGAGGGAATCCTGGCACAGCTGATTATAGGAACAGCTGATGGTCGGGAGGGAAAAAAAAGAAATACCTTAAGGAGTGACTGGGCAGGGAAGAACCCAGTCAGAGATGTCGGGCATGTGCACAATATTGCACATGTGCGATAAGGATTGACTGGGCGGAGAGGGGAGGGGCAGGCAAAGAAAGTGGGGCCAGCCAGGGGCATGATTTTGCAGTTCTCTGAACTGCACAGAATCATAACAACTGGTTCTATAGAACCGGTCCAAATTGGTAGAAGCCTACCCTTGAGTATTAAGCTTTCTAGCTATGTAAAATCTTACAAGTTTTCATGTGGGTCATAAGCTTTACAAAGAAGGAAAAGTAAATTTACAATTCATCTTTCATTACTGTACAGTGAGGAAGTTCAGCTGTTCCACAGCCCTATGAGAAGTTGAAGTATGGATCAAACTCTCAAATTTAGATTAGGAAAAAAATATATTCCATTTTACAATTTTTTTTAATATGCTTTTCCTCACTAGAGTATTACATCAAATCTTTTCCAATCAAACATTTTTTTTAAAAAATATTGAAGTTTGTCTGTTTACTAAATGGTTGTTTACCAGACCACAAAAGAAGTAAATTAGTATGCTTCTTCTTTGCCACATTCCTCATTTCTCTATATATTTTCCACACAAAATTTCTTACAAATTATTGATGGTTTCCCAAGAGGCATTCTTATAAACAAAGATGCTACTTATCTGGGCTTTCATGATACTGTGTGTTCATGGTACCGTGAATCAGATGAGTCAGAGGAGATAGCGGGGGTGCCTGGGTTACCATTGGGGCCTGATGCAGATTCAGAACAGGGCCCATCTACTCATGCTCAGGTGGAGAGTCAGCTGTTTTCAGGGCCTAAGCTGACTGAGGGGGAGGAACAGGTAGGGCCTTTCCCAGATGCATATATGCACAGAGAAGTGCGGAGAGGAGAGCAATGTAGGACTAAGGGTCAGCAATTCAGGAAAAGAAGGAGATGTTAACAAGCCTCTCCCTGGCTGGGATATAAGGAGTAGGGGCATGGTAGGCGCGGATGTTGGAAACAACTATTAATGGTCTAGAAGAGTTTCCTCTGGTGAATTCTTTGCCAGGATTTCCTTGCCACTATCCAGATTGGTCAGGACTCTTTGTGTTGGGGTTGAAGTACTAATTGAGGCTCCCTGCAGGGAACTCAGAGACTGCTATGACTTGTGAATCATCTACAAATATGTGACCTGGAGCTTTGTCAGTGAATGTCGTGTATTCCTGCCTTTCTAAATAAAACATGAGTAGGCTTCTCATGAGTAGGCTGTTGAGTGGGGCTCGTGAAGGATGAGTCAGAATACCGTGGCAATTTCATATTTTAAAAAATTAGATGAACTTTTATAAAAAAATCAGTGTCAAATAAGAAAGTACCTGACAATATGAAGACAGGCTTCTCTGGTTATATTGCTCATAGGGAACATGTTTACTGTACACTATAGAGATCATTATTAATTTTTATAACTCCAATGGGTTTGATTGATCTTTTCCCAAAAAAATCTTTATCATACTATTATTAAGGGTGAGTCCCAAGAACTTTTCTATTCCTAAACTACTATTCTTTCTTTTCTGGTAAAGCTACCATGCTGGGAGATCTCTTATCTATCAGATGTTTGAAGGATCAGTGGAATTCAAGTATGAAAACCAAAAAGAGCAATAGAAGTGAAATCAGTTTCATTTCTCCTCTGAACGCAAAAAAAAATAAGAAAAGTGTTCTAGACTGAAACAGAATGGCTCAAGGTAAAGCAAGCAACAAAAAAGTCCCTTGAAATATTGAAAAGAAAATTAGTGCCCTTCCACACAACAACCCCCCTCCACACAAATCGTCACATCTATCCTATAAAGCTTAGAATAGTTTTTTGGCTGATGTCCCAGAATAAGAACCCTGACAGATAAATTGTTCAGAGTTGTACTTGGTTACTTAGAAGCATCCTTCAATTCAATAGGACTTTTAATACTGAGGGCAATTAAATTGCAGCTTTAGCCCTGCCCATATGCTTTGAGGAGGAAAATAAATATGGACATAAAGACTCGAGTGAGATTGGTTTTGATGATCAATGGCTTTGGCCATCAATGAAACAATGAACTCGGTTGAATGTGCTTATAGCTACATACGTCTTTAGAAAATGGAATTAGGGGAGATGCAATTGTTCTCCTCAGAGAATAGATAAGAGATAAGAATCTTCCAAAACTATTTGTAAGGTGACATAAGAAAAATCAGTCTTCAAATTCACACTTTCATTGATAAGGGACAATCTTCCATCCTTCCATAACTGGATAAAAGGGAAATCTGGGAGATGTACAACTTGAAGGAACTAAGTGGCAGAAAGCTGGAGAAATATCTAAGATAAAACATGAACATAGTGTTATAGGTCTGTCTTATGCTTTGGAGAATATCACATGAATATCAAATAATAAACCTACAAGTGATCACATAATGAACATTTTGGTGTAGGTCCTATGGCTGGGATATGGGGTATTTATGGTAGCGTGACAATTACTCATTACATTTTTTGCCAGCTGAATTAAGAACTAACCAAGGAATTTGTGTTAGAATATCCTCTTCAAGCAGGAATTGGGGTTGTCTAGTAAAAAGAAGGATGGAGTGACATTAGGGGTGGGATTCTACAGATTCGCATCTATTCGCTAGAACCGGTTGTTAACATTTTAAGCAGTTCGGAGAACTGGTTGTTAGAAGAAATTACTGGCCTAATCCTGTAAGGAAGACAGGAAGGAAACATTCTGGTGTTGCTTAAAGAAACTGTCTCTCCATTAACCCTTTTTACATTCTTGACAGGACTAGACTTCCTGTCTCTGGAATTTCTCTGGAATTTTTCCCTTCTTTGCTGGTACTTTGCTTGTGTGGAGTGACCATTCAAAGTTACAATGGCACTGAAAAAAGTGACTTATGACCATTTTTCACACTTACGACTGTTGCAGCATCTCCACAGTCACGAGAGGCCAGGTGAGGAGATGTGTGCCTCGATGTAAGTGATGTTGAGTTGGCCATGCCCAGCCAGTCACATGACCACTAAGTCACGCCCACCAACTAAGCCATGCCCACGGAACTGGTTGTTAAAAAAATTTAATCCCACCCCTGGTGACATGATAGTAGTATCCCAATATTTGAAAGGCTGCCAGAAAGAACAGGGAGTCAAGCTATTTTCCAAAGCACCAGAAGCCAATGGATGGAAACTAATCAAGTAGAAAAGCAACCTAGAACTAAGGAGAAATTTCTTAACAGTGAGAACAATGAACTAGTGGAACAGCTTGTCTTCAGAAGTTGTGGGTGTTTCATCACTGGAAGCTTTTAAGAAGAGACTGGATAGCCACTTGTCTGGAATGGTATAGGTCTCATGCTTGAGCATGGGTTTAGACTAGAAGACCTTCAAGGTCCTTTCCAACTCTGTTATTCTGCTAATTATATTAATTCATTGGCTTTTCATAACACAATCAGTCCCAAAGTAAGATTTCTAAGGAACTTCATCTGTGTGGCTTTTTTACATCAGGAAACATGGACAGCCTATGAATAAGAGAAAGGAGCAAAAATTAATAGCAGCATAGACTACAATTCAACAGTAAATTAAGATCAAACACCCCATCAAAATAAACTCTAAATCATTTTGACAGAACAATAGGAAAACAAACATCTCTTCCTCAGGAGAAAACTTTCAGGACACTGAGAGATCTGAACATGATAGTGTATTATAATACAGTAAAGTACATCTCTGTATGTACCCTTATGAATATTCAAATATATCACATATTGCTCATGATAAAGAGCAGGTGTTATCAGAGGTGGTATTCAGCAGGTTCTGACCAGTTCTCCGGGTAGCGGAAATTTTGAGTAGTTTGGAAAACCAGCAAATACCACTTTTGACTGGAGATTTTACAATATCCTTCCCCTGCCATGCCCACCAAGCCATGTCCACAGAACCGGTAGTAAAAAAAATTGAATCCCACCACTGTGTGTTATATATGTGGATTTGAAAAATATGTCAAAATATTCCATTGTCTTCTATAGCTTATGGCTAAATTACCAGCCATGTACTCAAAGGTTAGTCTCACTTGTAACTCTTCTTTAACACATTGAAGAGGTAAATTTTTAATTTTAACATATTGAAGAGAGAAGCCAGATAAGGTTATAATCTTCAATTGGAAGCCAGATCTAATATTCTAACTTTCCTGTATGAAAAAAGGAGAAAATGTTATGATATTCTCTGCCACTGGGAAATATTCTTATAGTCCAGTACAAGACATACAGAACACTTAATTTAACCATTAATACCGAATGCAAAACTTTATAATCTACACATACCAGTATTTCTTCAAATTGTTTTGACAATGTGTTGAAATGCAGGTTATTTCAAGAAATTGGTCTACTAATCTGGAGGAGACATACTTGTAATAATATCTCCTCAAAATATGTATAAATCTTTATTTAGCTGATTTAGATAAATTAGCAATGTGAATTTACAGATTACGCACCATTTGAGGAGACTTAGTATGGCTGCTGCAGATTGTTACTACAGTACTTTGTTTCTTAGTAATTGAATGGGAAGAAGAACTATAGCAAGGAGCCCTCACTGTACATCTTCATCAGTAAAATCATACTATGCTTTCAAATGAATGCATATATTTGAAAGAACAATTACTAGAAATTTAGGATTTTTCTTTGATGCCCATCTAACATTCTTCAAAAAAAAAAAAAAAGCAAAACTGGAATAAAGACAAATGGGATAATTTTTAGCTCGGAATTCCTTCTGCAGCTTGATGTCCTTCAAATATAGTATGGATATAGCTACTGTGATTTGTTAAACAACATGTTAAACAGTAAATCATAGAAATCCAAAATGTAATATCTTCCATATGAGTTTGCATCCAATTGGATCAATGACCCAATGACCAGAAACATTATTTATGCAAGCAACAATGGAATTCTCAATGTCAGGAATAAGCACTAAGCCTTCCACACATCAAATATCACTCTTAAGTTGGCAGAATAGGATTTATTCCAATGCCTCTCCCTAAGAAATGGAACTGGACAGAGAATGTGAAATGGACAAAGATATCAAGAAGAGTTTAGCCCTTGTTACTAGTGTGGGGGCAGTTAAGACTGAATGAAGCTTTGGTTAGGAATTTGATTCAAACAGAACTCCCCAAACTGAATTATTTTCCAGATTGACTTCATAGAATCATAGAATTTTATGGCAAGGATCTTTGGGACATCTACTTCAATCCTTTGTCTGATACCGGGACCTTATATTACCCAGTACTCACAACAAATTGCCATTTAGCCTCAATCTGAACATCTCTAGCAGAGTCCACCATATCTTAAGACAGTCAGCCCATTTTTGAATATATCACTGTTAAGAAATGTTTCCTGTTGGCCAATTGAAAACTATTTCCTTATATTTTAAACCTATTGTTTCTTGTCCTATCTTTTGGATAGCAACAATTATGCCATACCTTTACACTGAGAGCTCTAAAGATGCTTGAAAGCAGCTATCGTGTCTCCCTGTAATGTTTACATCTCCCGACTAAACATATCTTATGCTTTCAAGTGAGTTAAAAAAGTCTTATTTTCTTATTTGCCCTGCTCCAAACATGTTCAAATTCATCAGTGTCCTTCTTGAGTTGTTTAACAGAACTAGATATTGCCTTACCAGTCGTGCTACAGACTTCCCAAACATAGGACTTTGCATTTGTCTCTCTTGACATTGGAAAATTAATAATCAAATCAGACGCCTCCAAAATGATTCAATAATTTTGAAAGGCGTTTACATATATTGTATGAAAAACATCTCCCCCCCCCATTAGATGTGAAAAATTGCATAGAACCAATTCTAATTGAAACTCTACATCAAATTGATTTTCAAAGTCATTTTGGGTTGCCGAATTGACCGAATCAAAATTAAAATTATTATTTAAATTGGATGAGAGCCAGTCTGAGACTGTAATAGTTACATATCACTTTGAAGAAAGAAATCACTAAGAAGAAGAAAACAACCACAACTAAATGCTTCATTTTAAAAGAGCGGGGGGGGGGGGAGAGGAAACAGATTAGCATGCTAATGTTGTATGCCTTGATGTAAATTTAAAAAGACTGGCCATAAAATAAATTGAAATTCATTACTAAAGACCATAGAGAAAAGACCTTTGTGCTTACTCAGTCTGCTGTCCAGCTATTAATTGTTGCTGGGTAATTGCAAATCCTTTGCTCTACTTTTTATCTTTGAACCAAAGGATTGGTATGTAGACAATGTCTTCAAATGGAATAGTAGCTTCTGACAGCTCTTAAGATAGAGTCTTGCCTTCTATAAATTAGGACATATGACCACTGTAGTTCACAATTTTACTGTGCCCAAGGACAGTATTCCAGATGGCATTTTAAGCATTATGAGATCTGGGCACTTCCCAGCTCTTAGCAATTTATGCATAAAGGAAATCAAGGCAAACCATGCTGGAATACTTAGCTTAATTGTTGTCTGCAGATGCTTATAAGCTAAGCTACGTAAGAAACCAGTGCTACATTATCTTAGGAGTTTTCTGGGATTTGCACCAGTTCAGAATCAGCTCAGGACCAGTTTTATCTTACAACTTTTGTATGCTGCAGTTGAATGGATTACTTTCTGACTGAATAACAAATTCTTTACAAAAAGAGCAAAAAGGCTCTTCGTTGCATTGATGCAGCTTATCAGCCAGTTGTATTCCCATAGGTGGGATCTTTGATCTCTCCCCTTATCCTGGCTCCTGTTTCACAGGGTCTTCTATATTCAATGGAACAGCAGCAATCTGCATTTCCCTCATAGCTACTAAATTGTGTCTTTCATTGTGTGGACTATTGGTCAGTGGAAAAGAATACTGATTAGTTGCTCAGAATTTCAAGGTTAGTAGAAGTGAAGACATGGAAGCAGTATTTCCTTAAAAAAAATAACAATACAACTTGTCCTCAACTGACACCCCCAACTGTGACCAGAATTTCCATTCCAGTTGTTAAGTGAGTTATGCCTGATTTTAGGATATTTTTTGCTGTGATTGTTAATTGTATCACAATGTCATTAAATGAATCCAGCTTAATAGAAGTGATGACATGGAAGCAGCATTTGCTTTTAAAAAAATAACAAGGTGGCATAGTGGTTAGAATGCAGTACTGCAGACTACTTCTGCTGACTGCTGGCTGCCTCCAATTTGGCACTTCGATTCTGACTGGCTCAAGGTTGACTCAGCCTTCCATCCTTCTGAGGTGGATAAAATGAGGGCCCAAATTGTTGGGGGCAATATGCTGACTCTGTAAACCACTTAGAGAGGGTTGTAAAGCACTGTGAAGCAGTATATAAGTCTAAGTGCTATTACTATTCCCCCAATGATGTTGCTTGTCAGAAGTTGGCTAGGAAGGTAACACCTGATAATCATAGGAACCTAGGATGCTGCAACCATCCTAAATACATGCTGGTTCCATCATAAATACACCATAATTTTGATCACATGACCATGGAGATACTGTGACAATCATAAGTAGATTTTACAACATTTTTTAAGATCAACTACTTCCTCGGGTGAAGGATTTAATGAATTCTATCCTAAAGGGGAATCATATTCCAGAATCTTGGAAGGGTGCCTAAATTTCAGTAATCTCTATTTTTATTGAAAATAAATGTAACGATTTATTTATTTATTTATATTTATTTATATTAGAATTTCTATACCGCCCTTCTCCCTAGGGACTCAGGGCGGTGTACAGCCGAATCCGAACCCCAGAAAACAGTACAAAAGTTAAAAAAGAATTAAATACTGGCTGGTTATAATTAATAAGAAAACCCACCCCCCAACTTTAAAACCCCGATTAAAATCGAAAAAAAAAAAATAACAACGATAAAGTGGTAAGAGAAAAATAAAGAAACAGGGAGCTTTTGTGTACTGATAAACACCTATGCAATTTTAAGGTGAAAAGCAATTAATGATCTGCATTTAAAAATAATAATAAAGAAAAGATAATTCAGGATGGTAGGAGATGAAGCTGTATAATAATGTGAAGAGAACTGCTATCTTTGTTTCTTTTGAAAAATTGGAGACATTCGGGAAAGATTGTTGCGCAGTGATAATGTTCAAAACAATAAAAATGGCATATTTCCCTGCCTCTGATTATTACAGTTAATTTTGATTCCATTCAAGACAGCCCTTACTAAATTCCCATTAACTTTGAATTAAACCAGCCCTGTCCTATTGTTTTAGCTTACATTATCTCAAATAACCTTTGTGAAAATCAAATAATGGGAAGAATTCAAGTAGACCAAACTTAAGAGAAAGTACTGAATGTGAATGAATCTAACAATCAGCTGAATATACCTTAGAACAGCTTAGGACAACTACTGCCATGGTTGGTCCTACTCCATCAACACCAAGCAACACCTTTCTTACTGCATAGTAAGCAACTCTCTGAACCAGAGTAGAGTAAAGGTGATGACATAGGTGACTTGTCTATTTGGAGCGTCTTTGTCTACTTGTATCTGTGGGTTAAGCACAAAGAAAGACTTAACTGCTCACATCTGATTGCAAGTTTCCTGAGAGAATCCCAAAAGAGCTGTGGCATGAGGACTTCAGCTTGGCTTCTTTTACATGATGGATGAAGGAAATAAGTTATGCATTAGTGATAATTATTTCATACTGAGATTGCTAGCAACTTTTGAACCCAGTTTGGTTTAATAAAATGATCTTCTTCAACTGGACCTCCAATACCCATCTCTTCTCCAGCTGTGTTTGTAAATCTAAAGGAGTCTAAATAGCTTTGCCTGAAGGAAGCTTATCAAACCATAAGGCTAGAGGGCAAATGGACTGATGAAAATAGCAAAATGAATTGGTCATGTAGCGCAATGAAAAGCAAATGTTCTGGTGTCCAACTAATGGCATTTTCTTCTTTTATTTCTTGTCTTTTTTATACAGAAAACTGATGAGAAGCAAAAATGATTTTTGAACAACATCCAGTACTGAATATAATTTGTACTTTGTTCTGGAAACTACATAGTCCATTCTTAACCATGTATAATAATCATGTCATATTAGTCTACCATATAGAATGCATAATTACAAAAATAGCAAACTATATTACACTGCTTGATTCTTTGTTTGGTGTTTTCATTCTTTTGTAAATCATCACTTCTATTGTGATACTGTCTCATAGTTTTAATGTATTCAAATATGCATATTCCCTTGTATACAACCCTGCTACAAGAATCAGGATGGAATTTGAAATAATGTATTTAAATAAATTAATAAATATTCTACCATTCCATTGACTGATTAATTTTTTACTATATTTTCTTGCTTTGGAATCAGACTGCATTACAACTGTGCCATTTTAAAGCAGTAATTCAAAAACATTCTTGTTCTTTTACCCAGTTCTTCAGAATATTATCTTAATTGAATTCCAGGGAACAGAAACAATAAAACACATGTAAGTTTAGCCACTTCTTGTAAATCTTGCTTTGCATTCCAGAAATACCACAGTAAAATTTTCACTGTTTACTTAGAAGTGAATAGCTTATTTTGCTAGACTTAAGCATTCCTAGTCTCTGATTTTATCCAGTTTTCTAAGAGAAAACAAAAGATTGTTCCATCATCTTTGAAATACAAAGACCACAGATTATCTTCTGATATTTAGTCCATCTGAAACTTTGCAAGTTTGCATGCTATCATTCTTATTCTTTCTACTAAAGGTATTTTTTCAGCTATGAATTGAGAAACACAAAATTTAAATGAGAGAAGAATAACACCTTTTAACCAAATAACACCCCCCCCCAAAAAAATGTAACCAGATGCAAACTTACTGTCATGCCCCTCTTGAAATCTGATTCAGAGGGAGAGGCCAAGCAGATGACAGAGAGTGGGCGTGACTCTATTGGCTGTGGAAGAAACTAGGGAAGGGCAAAGTCTGGCTGAGCAGGGTAGAAATAGAGCAGGGGAGAGGTAATTCGGAGGAAGATCCAGGCCCACCCCCTCTTCATCCTAGGGCATGCAGGGAGGAATGGAGAAGAGAGCAATGTGAGTTGTATGGCTTTTGGGGGAGGTAAGGGCCCTGATTCCCTTCATTAGCTGCACACAGTGTTTAAAAAGGAAAACTATGCATAGCAAGTTGAAGCAAATTGTGAATTATTTGGTATTGTAGAGGCTTATTTAGGTTCCTGGCAACTTCCCAATTGTGTGTGTATGGCTGTGCTTTTGAGGCTGCAATTCCTTCTCCTGCCCTGTCAAGTTAATTACTGCAGTGTGGTTTGTTTGAATTTTTAGTTACAGTTTATATGTACTTTGTTTTTGGACTGATTTTTCTCCACTTAAAAGACTGTTCCTGAGAAAGTTTTTCTCCAGGTGAAGATAACCTGGACATTGGGGGCAAAGTTGGAGATAATTAAAAGAACTCTTCTTGCTTATTTAAATGTGTTGCATTTGTGCCACACACTGGATCATCACACTTACTTTAAAGTAAGGTGTATTATGTTCAATGGCCTGTAACTCAATCAGTGTAAGTTATACTTTATTTGAGAGAAGAGTGCTCTTTTACTAGAAAGCTAAATAACCTATGCCCCATTGGGGTATTGTTTGAAAGATATTTCCTTACCTAAACAGAGAAACAGAATGACCATGAGTGGTAAAGTGGGAGCAAGAGTGAATACCAGTTGCCATCTTCCCCACTAAGTTTCCTCATGGGAATTTGGCAGAGAGCATTGGAAATCCCCTTCTCCCTTCCCAGCAGATAAGTGACTGCAGCTAGGTAGAGGAAGAAGTGAAGGATTGTGAGACTGGCTGAGAAATTAATAGAATGCTAAAAATGAAGAACATGGGACTACAGTAGTAGCTCAGTAACACAGTAGCATTGAACAGCCATGACTTCCCCAAATTTCATTCTCTCAGGAGTCATGGGTTCTGGATTATGGACACATTCTATATATTTATCCATTTGGGGTACCTTGGTTCAAAAACTCTTGCCCTAATGCACTCTTTCAACCAGTTCAAGGTCATGACAAGGAGAGGTTTAGTAGCGCAAGAAGTCATTGACTAACCATTCATTTCGTGACCATTCGAAGTTACAACAAGCCAATGGTGGGATTCCACATTTTTTCCTACTGGTTCTATGAGAGTGCGCTTTGCATGTAGCACTCAAAAAACACCCTTTGTATCAGCACTAGTAAGGTGAGCTGTATTTTAGCTCAGCTGATATGTAGCAATTCACCCTGCTGCCCGAATCAGCTGAGCTAAAAAACAAGGGAATATAGGACAGAAATGGGTGGGTTGGATGGGCAGGGCCAGCCAGAGGTGGTATTTGCTGGTTCTCCGAACTACTCAAAATTTCTGCTACTGGTATGCCAGAAGCAGTCCAAACTGGCTGAATACCACCTCTGAACACACCACTGAAAAAAGCGACATGACCATTTTTCACAAGGCCATTGCTGCATCTCTGTGCTTATATGATCAACATTTAAATGCTTGGCAACTGGCATGCATTTATGATGGTTACAGTGTCCCAGGGTCATGTGGTCACCACTTGAGGGCAAGCAAAGTCAATGGAGAAGCCAGATTCACTTTAACAACCATGGTACTCACTTAACAACTACAGAGATTAACTTAACAACTGTGGCACGAAAGGTCATAAAATGGGGCAAAACTAAACTGTCTTGCTTAGCAATGGAAATTTTGGGCTCAGTTGTGGTCTCAAGTCAAGAATTATCTGGATATAGATAACGAAATACTATTAGATGATGAATGTATGCCTGACTATGCAAGATCATCAATATTTTATTAATCCAAATATTCCAATTAAAGTTTTATAGTCTGTGATGCAGTGTGTGCTGTGTAAGTAAAATATCCTATTGACATTTACAAATTGTGTTTACATATTAATGGATAGGTGTTTGGATTGCATTCCTGTCAGTCAGCTGAAAATGGCTTACACTATACATTACCTTCTAGCAACAAATAGCAAGACATTCACCAAGGAAGAAGTGTATTAATTTCATTGAATTAGTGCAAGACCAACAGATTTATCAACCATTTCTAATGGGCTAGATGTGGTTTATGGTATGATACAGCATATAATGCAACAGCCTCATCTAAATTTTATGGACCTAGCGTCAACTACTAGATAGAAGATCATGTGTGGGCTTCGTGCATCCTACTTTGGCCTTTCATTTCAAACCCAGAGAAGCTTGTTGGTATAAAAGAAAAAACATTTGAGACTTGATTCTATTTCCAAAATGGGCAATCTGTGAAGCCCATGCAGTTGTTAGTAATCCCATATGTTTTTCATGACAATCAACTAGCTCAATTGGCCAGAATAGAAACATAGTTTGCTTTCCATAGCATAAGATCAATGACCAACCCAATTAACAGATTGAATAAATCTTGAGAATAATTATGATCTTGACCTGGAAATAGAAAAACTAGATTTTTGTCCTCTTCTATTACCCCCAAATTATTATTATTATCTCTTTTATTCATTAAAAATGAAACTCAGTCAACTGAACATTTAAAAATGTATCACAAATACCAGTGACTGGTACTAATGGTTGATATACAGTAAGTATCTTCTTAAAATATACGGTGTTCTGAGTAGCACAGCTTTTTTGCAATTCCACTGGTGTTATTGCAGGAAGCTGAAATTTCTTGATACATTTTGTAAAAATTTTGGATATGGTACCAAGTGCCACGATGACAATGGGTATCACTGCTACATGTTTCATCCATAACAGTGTAGTTTTAATGGCCAGGTTGCAATATTTTATGATGTTTTTCAGTTCTTTTTCTTCAACTCTGGCATCTCTTGGTACAGCAATATAAATAAATTGTATGCTTTGGCCCTTGACAACCGTAATATCTGGCATGTTGTGTTCCAAATGGCAATCCGTCTGTATTCAAAAGTCCCACAAGATCTTCACCATCTTATTTTCAACAACTTTTTCCTGTTGTTGTTGTTTGGAAATTAGTACCAGAAATGTGCTCCCTCCTCATCAAAAAAATCCAGAGATGTATTTTCTTAGCAATAGCAAAAGAGAAATATTTTTGAAACACTTCTCTTCCTAAATATCACTTTTTCTACCCTCTACCCTCCTTGAAGATAAATGTGAACAAAATAAAATGTGTTCCAAAGCAAATCTATTAACTGAAAGAGTGTGAAACTAACAATATTCATATGTTAACTTCTTTACTCTGTCATTTTGCTTCACTGAAAAATTTCCCTTCAACAAAATAAATAAATAAATGAACTAGGTAAAAGAAAGTGTAGAGCAATCTATATTTATGCTGATGTAGTTGCTGTTTTAAGCTGTAGGAATAAACTCAGATGATTGTCTGGTGCAAGGTAGATTAAATATTTCTAAATATTCAGATATCTGAAAATGCAATATATCAAGCTCCAGCAGACTCTATACCTGACATCTATAGATCATTTTATGTCAATATTTCTTTAATTTCTTTTACACTGTATTGGACTCTCTTCAATGGTACTCTCCATTTCTAGCTCAACATATTATGAAAAATACTTATATTAAGGAACTTTGTTTTAGTCAATGGTAAAATGCTAACAAAGAGTACCATTTCATACTTCCTGTGCCAGGAATCATTTAAACGAGCAATAAGATCAAAGATTTGAATGGAGAAAAGGAACAACTCTTCCTATGTTTATTTATTTTATTTATTAAATGTACAGTATATGCTATCTATCTATCTTTCTAATAGGGTTACTATTCTATTCTTAGGAATAATTTAATGTATGAAATGATGAAGCAATAACTAATAACCTATGAATCAGTTAAAGTCATTGGAGGTTGGACAGCATATAAATTTAATTAAGAAATGAACAGAGAAACAAACTTCTGACTTTAAAGGGGGGATTTGAAAAATCCCCACTGGTTATTAATCATGAAAAATATATGTACCCCAAGTATTACTGGTGATATGTTTCTTAATAATATTTACTGGAAATATAAATGGGAAGCATATTACAGAACTCATATTCTCCTTGAAGTTATCGCAGGGATCTGCTTATCACTGTGGAAACAGAATTGAATAAATCTTGTTCTTGATCCAGCGGGAAAGCTTTTCTCATGTTTTCATAGCTTAGGTATTTTATGTAATCTTAGTTTGTATGTGAATGCATAAAAGAAATAAAAAAAGATAAGCCACAGAAATTAAGATAGAACATAAAGAAAAGAAAAGCAAAGAGAACTAAATTGAATTTATGCCACTAGCATTCATTATACCGCTCCATATCTATCTTTGCAAAATATCTTTATTTCTACCATGTGCATATATTGCTTCATATATTCCTTTATCTGCTAGGAAAATATGCCAGCTCACCTAGAATAAAACAAGAATGCATGGGATAAAATTGGAATCAGGTTGTAAGGGTAGCATATTAGCCAAAATGTGCCACAATCAAGTGTTGTGCCTTTACTATCACCAGGGAATGCTATATATGCATAGATGTAACCAAGGTTGATAACCAAACCTACGTATTCTCTTTTTTCTAACTTTTTGTAAAAAGTATTATGTGAAAAAGACAAGAAACCATTAAACTTCCCTCCTAGTACCAACCCATTATTTTAAACTTGATCAAATAAACAAATTCTGCCAACCATCTTTAAATTCCTCAAATATCATTATAATATCTGCCTTCCCTTGCTCTCTTCATCTTTTCTCAAAATTCTTGTCTCGTATCTGTAAGGCCCCTTTTGCATTTCCAACATGGCAACTGTAGCAAATTCTTCTTGTAAATTCAGTACAAAGATAATAATCTGGATCACTCATATGATTTGTTCTTTTTATCTTTTTTTCAATGTTTAAGTTGTGACATTTGCTCAACTTGTAATATTTCCCAGGCTGACAACAACTGGCTCAAGGCTACCCATGGAAAACAGTGTGTATTCCGTTTAAGAAGGATCTTACCTTTTTCTTTGGTGTTTAATTTCTAAAGGTGCCATATATGGTGGTTGATGTTTGGGGCGGATAGAATCTAGGCTTCTTAATGAATGAACACCTTAAATTTAGTGTTGTATGTTAGGACTAAAATCAGTTGTTTCAAAGGGAGGAGAATTCAAACTCAACATTCAGGAATATTTGCAATACAGGCCAAAATATTTAAGACTGATTCAAGTTATAGTTCAAAATAAATGATTGCTATTTTATTCTAAAATTTAAAAGGGCATTGAAAAATTAGAGAGGAAAATCTACCAGTCTGTTTGGTCCTTAATTATATATTTGTGAGTATTAAGTACTTGGAGCATATTCTGAATACCTGCCTTTTCTCATTTGTATCTAAACATGGCATAAACATGCCTTGGCAGCATCATTTTTCTATTGAGTCCCCATGGTGCTGCCTTCATCTGGTTCTCAGCCAATATGTGAGAAAAGCTTAAGTCATCGTTAGCTATCCTAGTATTTTGATAGTATTTCCCCATATTGTGAAGGGCAGGCTCAAGATATATACTTTTTTAGAATTTGTCTCCCATTGCAGGGAGACCATACAGGGAAGTAGGAACAATAAATATGCTGGCTCACAGATGGATGGATAGAACTTTGGGAGCACACAGTGGCGGTTGGCTAAATTAATTGCTTCTCGATGCCTGGAGATACCAGCTGCCTGAGTGCTGAGATGGCTGACCTCTGCTGTCATATTAACACCCTGATTGCTGTGGGGGATTTGTAGATCCAGGGCTTGTTGCAAACTGTCTACTTTGGCTGCAATTTAATTTAATTGTTGCAATATGAAAAATCAACATTTCTGCAGGCAGAAGGAAAACCTCCTAGAAAGGTTTAGTGATATAGTTGTCATGGGGGATAATACTAGGCGTTTACTCTGGGAAGTTATCTCCCTTCTCTGGATGGATGAATTGAGACTCGAGGAGCTGGCTTCCATTATGGATGGATCTTGCATTACTATACTCTTTGGAGGTGAAAGGAATCCTGGGGCTGTGAATCCATTATTCACATTTTGAGTTCCCTCTATGGTGTGTAGATAACAGTCAATCCTCACCTGTCTTTCTGCTGTGTTAGATCGATGAGTTCCTATAATGTTGCTAGGGATGGCCTGAGCTCTTTTCTGGCACTTGAGTGGGATTTGGGAGGCACTGGGTTTAGCTAAAAGTAGTAAAACCTTTTGCAAGCAGGGAAGTTATTTCAGAAGCTACTAGTGTTTTGCCATCTTGGCTAGAACTTCAATTCAGTTCAATTCAGTGTGGAATAGGTATTTTCATATATGGGGCTCCCAGGGTATTTTTTGAAAGAGTAAGGAAGAGCACTGTTTAAAACTTTTCCCCCGAAATCATTTATAGTGTATAGCCTTTTGTCTCAAAACACAGCATTGATGAGAATTATAGCAGTATATGTCAGCCTAACCATAAAATCAATATTAATATTTCATTCCGTTCAATGACAGCTGGCAAAGATAGAAATTTCATGGCAAAAATGGCCAAGTGACCCAGGATAAACTTTTTCCCCTCTGTGTTCTCCTGTCTATTTATTTAAAACACTGTACTATACTTTTTTTTTTCAAAGGTTGCTTCCTGAAAAGCTTTTGGTAATTATGATAGACTCTTTCAGACTGAACACAATATAATTTCAGAATGACTGAGACACATAGGAATCTTGAGAAGTATGAAATTAACTTTTAATGACAATGTATTTAATTGCATGATGTTTCCAAATGCTTCATGAGTTCAACAGGGCTAAGTGTTTTTCAGCTGATTTTCATTTGTATTCAGTTTCTGATGTATTTCGTGCTGCAATGCCCAACAACAATCAGCCAGCATTGATGGATTCCAGTTTCCCTGATACAGTTTTTTCATTGTGGCAATGTCGTCATGAAAACCTTCACCCTGTTTATCACTGACTGTACCTAGATTTTCGGAAAAGATGTACAAATGTTAATGCAGAAAATGGATCTTCAGTGACATGTTGCACTTCATGGTCTTGTATGCTGTAAAAAGTTTGTCAGCCAACTGAATATACTTTGTTGTGCTGTAGTTCCCAAGAAAACTCTCAACTACAGCCTTGAATGCTTTCCAGGCAATTTTCTCTGACTCCACTAATAGATTTTCAAATTGCTTGCCAGTGATGACATATCTGATTTGTGAACCAACAAAAATGCCTTCCTTACTCTATGCATTAGTTAGTCATTGAAACATATGTCTCAAATAATGAAAACGTTCCCCTTCTGTGTTCATTGTTTTCATAAAAATTTTTATCAGCTCAAATTTTATGTTACATATCTCTGTCAGGTCAACATGTAATAAACATGCCATGTTTTCCTGTGCTAAAATAAAATTCTTTTGGAGGGCCAATTCTTTCTAATATAATGTGACTCTCTTGTACAACTGTCCCATTCATATATGTAACCACAATGCTTGGTATAGACCAGCTGCATTCCAAGCAGCAGAACCATTACTTTTAAATCTCTACAGATATTCCAGTTATAATTGGTATACTTGACATGCTTTAACATCAAGTTTTCATGTGTTTCTGTCATGTGTGCAGACTAACTTAATGAGGTCCTGAAGGATATATATTGCCATATATGAGATTTCTATAAAATGGTACATCATCGGTTAAATTACAGATTATTTTCATGATTAGCAGCCAAAAATCTATAAGATATATCCAGAAGTGTTCAGGAAGCAAAATCTTTATTGCCCAAGAAAAAACCTTCAGCAGTTTTGTCTCACTCCTTCAACTTCGCTGTGGATTGATTCATAGCAAAAATTGCATTAACTGTATGTTCATTAAATGGCTTTCATTGTCCACTCATTTCTTGTATTTTGTGCTATTATGTCTCTTTGCACCCACATTTTTTACAAATAAAGGTAAGGAAGTGGTGGCCGTCCAAAGGTTGCATTGTGAAATTATGCCTTTGCCATCCTGGACAGGGACGGAATACAAATAAAGTTGCCACCGGTTCGGTGGGCATAGCTTGGGGGATGCGCTTTGCGTACATGCACACACTTTGTGTGCACATGTGCACCAAACTCGCACTTTGCGCAGGCGCAGAGGCATTTGCGCAGGCACAGAGAGTTCCTTCTGCAAGCCTGCACGATGTTGGTTGCTGCAGCAGCTGCCATGTGGCGCTATTCTGAGCCATGCAAAGCAACTGCGCTTCGAATTCCGGCCATAAAAGTGAGTATAGGAGACCGGGCGGGTGGTGGAGAGAACCAGTTCTCTCTCTGCTGCTCATCGCCGCTACCGGCTCTCCAGAACCGGGCAGAACCGGTCGCATTTCACTTCTGATCCTGGATATGGTTAATGGAGTTTAACATTGTCTTAATGAGGCTTCTGCAATGACAATTTTCAACTTGTAACAACATGGTCTTTTCAGATGCAGAATGTGGAATATCCTTGACAGAGCCGTGCCACACAATAAGTTATGCAATTTGCAAATTGAAGCAACAATTCTACAGAGCCCACATATTTCTTCCACAGCTTGTCATCATCTGAAATGTCTTTTAAACACAGTTATTATAATACTGGCTGCCGAGCATCAAAGAAAATAAAGTAAGTTTGAGGATGAGAGCAGATCAAAGGTGGTATTCAGCAGGTTCTGACCAGTTCTGAAGAACCAGTAGCAGAAATTTTGAGTAGTTCAGAGAACCGGCAAACACCACCTCTGAGTGGCCCCACTCCCATCTATTCTCTGCCTCCCGAGTCCCAGTTGATCAGCTGGGTCTTCTTTTGTTGCCCTGAACAGGAGAATGGAGCTGGAAAGCAGGTTAGAGGGGTGGGGAGGGAATGGGATTTTACAGTATCCTTCCCCTGCCACACCTACCAAGCCACACCATGCCCACCAAGCCACGCTCACAGAACTGGTAGTAAAAATGTTTGAATCCCACCACTGGAGCAGATGTAGACTGTTTATGGACTTTAAACTGTTGATCATGGGTTTACAGTTCCTCACTTTCTTTTCTGCATGGGGAAGAATACACTTAGGAAGAAGAAGTAGATGGAAAACATGCTAGAAGTATATTCCAAATAAGTTTGAAGCATGGAAAAATCCAAACAATTGGCTTTTTGAGAGAGACCAGGAACCTCATTTTTGGACTCATACTGTAGGTTACTGTCAGTCTCCCAAGTAGGCCAGACAGAAATTCTACTTTATTGTAAAGCTATATTAACAGAATCTTACAAAACTGAAAGTACAAATTTCTGCCTTCTCTTTTTATCACCTACTAAGTTAAGGCAGATCCTTTCTAAATTTCCTTCTCTGTCCTATTGTTCAGTCTTGGGCTTTTCCTCCTTTTATCTGACCATTCGTAGGGCAGCAGGTTCCCTTCCCCATTTTTCCAAGATCATTCTCAGATTCCTTTGCAGATACTGTCAGATTTATAAAACCTCTGTGATCATGTTCTCTGCAAATGAAGTTCGTTTTCATCCTATAAGACTCTCATTTACATGTCTCATTGAGCCGTTATTGAGAACTACAAAGCCCAGTTATAATTCAGGAATAAGTAAGTGTCTTACGTGCTCTTGAAGGAAAAGGAGCTTGTCAATTTCTAGACAATTCATCCTATGGAAATGCTAGATTGAAAATACTAAATCTTGACCCAGTGTCAAAAAAAAGCCAAATTAATAACATTGGGGCAGCAATAATAGAAAGTGTTATACCGTGGTACGTATATTTCTTTGTAACTAATATATTACTTCTTATTGGAAAACTTAAACAGGCTGATTTTTTCCCTTTTTCCTCTCATATGGCATCACCAGTCCAATACCTAGAATAAAAGCATGAGCAGATACTCAGTTGGTAAGGTTTCTGCTGGCACAGTAAAGAGAAGCAAGGTTCATGGTTGAATTCCTACTAGTAATGCACTATTGCCTTACTAAGGAAAAAAATAACAACAATAATAATGTAATCCGACTAGAGATCAAAGAGTCATTGACTGACTTAAAAGCTTATGGCTTTCCCACTTTTCTGAGTATCACTGATTTAAGAGCATAATGACTCCATTTCAGTCCACTTGCTCTACAATAATGACAACAAAAGACCCCCTAATTAAGAGTCTTAAGGGCTACAATTCAGCTTTTGAATAAGCTTAGGTACAAATTACACTCATGGGACAATACTCCAATGCTGCAATCATTCAGCAAGCTTCTTCAAATTAATGCCATCTGCATAGGCAGTGTATAACTATGTGTTCACATCTGCCTGCTCTCAAGGTACATTACCACCATTTAGTTCAGGCAGCACAAGCAATATCTGACTTACACTGTCCCACCATAAATATGGATGAAGAAGATTATTCTTTCATTGTCCCTCTGCTAACATAGACTGTAATTTAGGCTTTTCAGATGGGATAAATATTTTAAGTCATAGCCTTGCATGACATTATGTAAATGGGTTATTTGCCTCACTTTTCATCGCTTTTACTTTAAAATCAACACTGTTGTTGCACACAGACTATCATTTTGAATATGGAATCAAAATAGGTTAAGAAAAGAAATAGGATGTTTCTGCTCATATTTCCTCTATGCCCCTTTTTAAAAATGGCAACCAGGAGCCATCAGGTACCAACAAATCATAAGAAAATTGTCTTTTTGGAGCTTAATGTTAAAGAAGGAGCTCAGAGCAGTGGCCGTATGGAAATCAACTTCTTTGTCGCTTCACAAAAACTTGTATGAAGGTCAGTATAATTTTTTAAGTATTAGCGCCTCTTAAACACCTGCCTCTCTCCTGATGTTTTGGAAGGTTCTGCTGAACAACCCTAACAATTATAAGAATTTGGGGCTAGGATGAATTCTAGTTTACTCTACCAGCCCCTGAACGAAGACTTAAGAAATTATGTGAAATGAACAGAGCTATTAATATATCTAGTTGCCAATAGAAATTTCTCCTTCACAAAGGTACTTGTTATTAAGAGCCATGCTTAAAGATAAAAACTAGGATTCCCTTATTGCTTCTCATAGCCAACCTTTTCAAGTACTTATTGAAGCTATAAACAACAACATCAAATATGAGCAGGTCAGCCTTCGCAGTCAAAGGAGCTACTTTTGATCTCTAATGTCTACTGCTACAGGCTGTTTCATTTTTCCATTTCATTTACATTAACAGGGAAAATCATCCCCTCGTTAGCAGTTCTTATTCACCAAGCTATAAATCTCACTGAGCCTTTCTGTCACTATTAATTCCCTATTCTGGACTTAATTCTCTTCAGTTTTTAACATTGTGACATGCTTCTCCCTTCCTTCACATCCTTCTCATGTCTTTTTCTCCACTGCTGGTATCACAATCTTTGTGGTTTGTGATCACTAGCTGTCCCTTTCACATGGCCTCAATTATTGCTATGATGTCATAGCTATCTTCAGAAGTAATGCTATTAGCAGACCCATACATGTAACTTCTACCACACCACCAACATCTGTACATTTTATACCAACACACTGAAGAGAGATTACAATTGATAACAAAAGGTAACTATATCCAAAGTGCAGTTTCTTTTATTACGTTTGCTTTTGAGACTGTATGAAACTATGGTGATATGAGACATTTCACCTTGATATATCAGACTTTAAAAAGCCGTAAGATATAATGATGATGCTTAAGAACAAACTAGTAATGTAATCAAGTTATTATGCAATCCTGCACCACTATACACTGGACCAGCTGTACTTTTCTCTTCAGGGACATCATGTACCCTGCATTGCAGCAATCAATCCACCAGGGTACCAGGGCATGTGACTGTTTGAAAGGCCCCCTGATTTAGGAAAGGCAACTAAACACTTATCCTGAATCAAGAAAAGCCAACTAGAAAAAAGTAAGGTAGAAAATGAATCATTTACTGGACCACCTCAATTGATGGCATGAACATTAAAAAAAAACCTTTTGATGATGAAATTTCACAACACTTCAGGAATTTTACCCAATAACCTCATGATATTTTGAACTATCATGTGACTTTAAACACCAAACTATCATGGTTTGGTGATTTTGAGACAATTCAGGCCTTTGAGAAATAAAGACTTTGGAGGCATGCTACAAATTAGACTATCTAGAACAGAGGTGTCACACTTGATTTTATTCATGGACTCATCAGGGTTGTATTTGACCTCAGAGGGCAAAGGGGTGGGCATGGCCATGGTGGGCATGGTTGGGGGTGGACATGGCACAGGACTTGTGTTGGGGGCACCTGTGGTGGCCAAGTGCTAATGCAACATTTTCAAGACCTTCTCTCACTCTCATTATAATCTCCTTCCTTCCTTCCTTCCTTCCTTCCTTCCTTCCTTCCTTCCTTCCTTCCTTCCTTCCTTCCTTCCTTCCTTCCTTCCTTCCTTCCTTCCTTCCTTCCTTTTCTTCTTTTTCATTCCCTCTTCATTCTCCTTTCTTCTTCCTTTCCCTCTTTCGTTATTTTTACTTACTTCCTCCCTTTCCATCTTTTTTTCTTTTACCTCGTCTTTCCTCTTTCCCTTTCTCCTTTTGTGTCCCTTCTTGCATGCTCAAAAGCCAAAGGGAAAACATTTCTCCATTTGTTTTGTTTTTAGTTTGTTTTGATAGTCCTCTGTCAGCAAAAACGAGGCCCTCGCACCCTATTTTCAGCTACAACAGCCTTCTGCAGTCCCCTACCTGCAAAAATAGAGCTCCTTTGCTGTTTCCAACAGCAAAATCGGCTGGATCTAAGCACCCCATGGGCCAAATCTGGCCTCTGGGCCTTGACTTTAACACCCCTGATCTAGAATGTATTTTATTTATTTATTTATTTATTTATTTGTCAGTTGCTTACAAGATAATAGGTATAAGTAAAAACATAGTTATGAATACATGGATACATATAAGAAAAATAAATATATATATATATATAAAAGAAACAATAGGACAGGGACGGTAGGCACTTTGGTGCGCTTATGCAAGCCCCCTGAATGTAGAGAGTGAACATTGTTGCCAATGAGATAGTAAGAATAAATCTTCACCAATTTAGATTTAGAAGGAGGCTTACCTTTTTCTTGGACTAGTTGGTACGGATCCTTTGTTATTCAATGAACATGTTTTCTTTAAACTCTCAATGCTTGTGTCTGGCCTCCTTACACTGGAGGCACAGATTCAAACTTTCTGTATGAAGAATGGTTGCAGGAATTGGGTATGTCTATTTTAATAAAAAGAAGGACTAGGGTTGACATGATAGCAATTGTCTAATATTTATTGGCTGCCACATAGAAGAGAGGGTCAACCTATTGTTCTGACCAAGGCTTCCAAACTGTAATTGTGCACACACATCTTTTAAAAACAAAACTTATTTTATTGCAACGTGGGGAATTGTTTTCATTCCCAGCTGGAATTAATCTCAAACAGTCCCCTGAGATAAGCACACACCTTTGAGTTCTGTGAAATGCTGCCAAAAACAGAGGTATCAAATGAACTAGGAAAGAAACCAACTGAAGAACAGCAACAACAAAAATCAACTGAAGTATAAAGAGCTTCAAGAATGACTCTGAACCGATTGAACTACTTTGCTTCCTGCAAAGGTATCATCATCTTGACCTGACCTTTATGCCTTATAGGAGGGCCAATCATCTCCCAGCCTTACTCTTGAGTCGTCCCTTTTGTTTCAGCTGCTTTTGCCTTCTAGCAGCTCTGCACACACATGCAGGGTTCTCTGCCTTGCTGCTATCAGACTCCGAAGGCTCTGAAGACAGCACCCCACTCCCAGATGGTCCTGGCCCCATCTCTGCATCGGATGCAGGACCCTCATCTGAGTCCTCTCCAGTGTCCCTGACAGGTCCTTGTTCTTCCCCACTGTCCAATTCTGCTGCTGTCTGCACCGGCTGCTGGTGAACCACAACATCTATACTCTAAAGTACCTGAAGGCAGGACAAGAAACAATGGATGGAAACTACTCAAGAAGAGAACCAATCTAGAACTAATGGGAAATTTTCTGAGAATGATTAATCAGTGAAACAACTTGCCTCCAGAAGTTGTTGGGTGGTCCAGCACTGGAGATGTTTAAGAAGAGATTGGACAACCCACTGTCACCTCTGTTGTTTGTGTTAACTTTGGAAGTGTTAAATAGAAATATTAGAGAAGACAAGGATATAAAAGGGATGAAAATTAAAAAGGAAAAATTAAAATTGCAAGCATTCGCAGATGATCTGGTTTTCATTTTAGAAAATCCACTAGAAACAGCATTAAAACTGATAGAAAAGATAGAGGTATATGGAAAGGTAGCTGGTCTGAAAATAAATAAACATAAAACAAAGATTTTGACAAAAAATAAGTTACTAAGACAAAAGGATGAATTGGCGGATGTTTTGAAAATTCAAGTCACAAATAAGATCAAGTATTTGGGGATACATTTGACAGCAAGATGTAGCACACTTAAAGAGAATAATTATATTAAACTCAAGCAACAGATAGCGACAGATTTGGTGAAATGGGAAAATCTACAGTTATCATTAATAGGGAGAATATCAACAATCAAGATGAATATATTATCTAGAATTCTATATCTGTTTCAAACAATTCCAATAAGGCTAGGGAAAGATTATTTTGAAGATTTAAATAAAATTGTGTTGAAATATATGTGGCAGGGAAAGAAAGTGAGAATAAAACTAAAACTTCTGCAAGATGCTAGAATAAGAGGAGGATTTGGCCTGTCTAATTGGGAGTTATACTACCAAGGTACAAATCTGATGTGGGTTAAGGAACGGATAACATTAAGAAATACTAGATTGTTGACATTAGAAGGACATGATTTGTTGTTGGGGTGGCATGCTTTCTTATGGTACAAGGGAACTAAAACACAGAAGACATTATATATGCAAGGCTTTGTGGTTAAATTGGGAGAAGACTAAAAGGCAATGCTATTTAAAAATTCCAGTCTGGCTATTGACTATTGAAGCATTTTTTTATCCTATAATATATAAAAAGGAACAAACAGTTAGATATGATGAAATATTGAATAAAAAGGGTGAACTTAAATCTATGCAAAAACTAGAGGAACAAGGCATAAAGATGAACTGGTTTTCATATGCGCAAATACGTTCTAGATATGATAAAGAATCCAAAACAGAAGGTTTTTATGATAAAATTGACTGATTTAAATAAGATTTTGACAGGTATTGATGAAAAGGTGATTAAAAAATTGTATCGATATTTACCAGAAATTAAGCTAGAAGAAGAACAAGTTAAAGAAACAATGATTGCTTGGGGAGGAAATTTTGGATATGGGATGGATTTAGAGAAATAGCAAAAATTGTGGTCTCAACATTATAAAATGACAATGTCAACAGCATATAAAGAAAATTTGTATAAGATGTTTTACAGGTGGCATCTACCCCCAAGAAGAATAGCAAGAATGTTCAAGAACAAATCAGAAAGTGTTGGAAATGTCATCAGATACCTGGTTCATATTACCATATGTGGTGGATGTGTGCAGATGCTAAAAGATATTGGACCAAAATCCACACATGGCTGGAAAAAATGACAAAAAAACATATAGACTTGAAACCAGAGATTTTTTTATTGGGAATCTTACCTGAAATATATAGTAAGGAATTGAAATATCTGATTGTAAATGTATTAACAGCTGCTAGAATTGTATTTGCTAAAAACTGGAAAAATGAGAAAATACCAATGCAGGAGGAAGTTATTAAGAAAATCATGGACTGTGCTGAAATGAGTAGATTGACATTTGAAATCAGAGAACAAGAAGATAAACAATTTTATAAGATGTGGGATTTATTTTATCAATGGTTAGACAATAAAATATGGTAATGAAATATAGAATATAAAGAATATATAAAGATGTATTATCATAATATAACTATGGGATAGATTTGGGATGATAATATGAATTGTCATAAAATAAATAAATTAAAATATGGATTATTTTGCATAACATGAACAAATAACAGTATAGTCAAATGATTGATTAACAATGATATTAATATACTTAGGAATATTTGATAGACAATATGAGAACATATATAAGTAATTGTAAGTGATGACAATGAAGTGGATGCACAAAATAATTTGTAAACCAACCGACCCATTGTATGTATGTAAATGGAAGATGGCTTGATGTTTTTATGTTGTGTTTGTGTATGTTTGTTTAAAAAATAATAAAATTTGAAGAAAAAAAGAAGAAGAGATTGGACAACCATTTGCCTGAAATAGTATAGAGTTTCCTGCTTCAGCAGGAAGTTGAATAGAATATCTCCAAGCTCCCTTCCATCTCTGTTATTCTCTTACTCCTAACCATCCGTGGTACTGAAAACAAAACCATCCTGTCACATGGCTGCAAGACAAAATGCTTTATCTTTATATACTCTGAAGTTGTCATTATACTTCCATGTCCATAGTCATTAAGAGAAATTTCTACTGTTGATCTTGTTTGGTCCTGGAGGCTAAGCAGGATGGAGTCTCATTAGCCCTCTATTGGAAGGGAATTCTAAAGCTAGACTGAGAAGTTGAAAGAAAATCTAAGAAGAAGCCAATGTTAAATCACTTTCATGCTCATGCCTATTCAATTACACAGCTACCTCCATGTGACCAGAGGAGTATGTTTCATGTACATATATTACATGTATCTAGATGAACCTGGCTTGTAGTAGTACAATTGCACAGTGACAGATAGGAAAGCACTCACATCATTGCCCAGAGGATCATTGGTTGCCCTCTCCCCTCTTTGGAAGAGCTTTATAGCTCCTGCTGCCTTAAGAAAGTTCCAAACATCCTCAAAAATCCATCTCATCCTGGGAACTCCTTTTTTGAACTATTACCATCTGGCAGACAGTACAGAATAATAAAACAAGTACAAATAGGCTGAAAAACAGCTTCTATCCCAGGGCAGTAGTTCTTTTGAATTCTGCTGTATAGTGAAGTGTTGGTGTGGTGTCGAGGGTTTTCGGTTCAATGTGTGGAGGAGGGTGAAGGATGTGTGTTTGTGTTTATTTTCATGGTCATAGTCATGATGTGCACTGAAGATGGTGTTTGATTTCTTTGTACGAAGTGCAATGACAATAAAGTAAACTAAACTACTCTCACTGAGAGAAATTATTATTTAGGAAATTAGTTTCAGCTCTCTTCTGACTCTCAAAGATTAAAGTGGTCTGATATCTATCAGTTAAAAATAAAAAGAACTGGCATCTGTAACCCTAAAATAACAACAATAAAGGAATAAACAATTATGCTGGAGGAATTCAGGTTTTAATTTGAACAAGTTGAACATATTGATATTACTGGAAGTGGCACTATGGAGCTGTGTAGTCTTGGGAGAGAACCTTAAAAATGATAAAAGAAAAGCGATCTTGTTATTCGTAGTCACATGTTTCTTATTTTGTAGTAGCAAAAGCATTGTGTGTGTTTGTCTCTTGTGCACCATTGCCTATTATTTTGAAGACTAATGAGCATCCTAATTAGCATAGTTATTTTCTTAACTTTTAATTATTTCAGTTTCTCTTTTTCTTTCACTTAGGCCTCATGGCATGATACCTGCCTCAGAAGTGAATGTATTCATTCAATTTTATTTACTTTAATTACTATTGCCTTTGGCAAGGTATCAATAAAAAAAGTCAAAAAAGTTTCACTTTTCTCCTATCTTTCAATACGGACTACAAACAAAGAATCCGTAGGCCACTTGAATAACATGTTATTGCTAAAGTCAGTAAATGCAGTAGTATTCAGCTGAAAACAGTATATTCTTTTCTTGTGCAAGTGACGCATATGTTTGTCTCCTAAGCAATTTTTCAAGGACATTTGTTATTCTTGTCAGTTTTACCTGTCTTATGGGTCTTTTAATGTTCTTTTCAAAATTTCTGCTGATGTTTATGTAATTTTTCCAACTGTACACTGAACTTTTCTAGAACAGCAGATGGCAACAAATAGAATGTACAGATGTTAGCCAGCCCATATTGCAGTCCACTTTAGGGGATTTCAACATTTTGATGGAGGAAAAATATCTGTCATGGATTTATTTCCTATTCCCATTCTATACTCACAGCTGAGAGAGATTGTTAATGCTTATCGTATTAACCCACTTCAGCATCTGTTAGATCTTGGATTCAACTTTTATACCCCTAATAATAATTGCTAGCTTTCGGTGTTTTTTTCAAGTGTTTATTAGAGGTCAGGCTCTTCTTTAACAATCTCAGTCTGCAAGCTTGGTAACTCTGAGATACAGTGATTTATACTGCCACACACTATTCCCACCCCCAACATACGCCATCTACAAGCCTTGCATTAGAGATTAGGAAAATAATGTTCTTCTCAACTGCATTTGCATTTGCAATGGCTTGTCAAAGATTAGTCCTTTATAATAAATAGCCAGGTGATGCGGAGGGGCCCTTTCCTTTGTGGTACCTTGAAAGCAGCACTATGAAGTTTCTATTTGGTGCAGTAAAGTGGCCACTTTCCTCAGTTAGGGTGGTTTCAATGTCTGAGCAGAAACCTTTATGAATGAGGCAGATGGGGCAGAGAGCCGCCATCTTGACTTTTCATCTTTTTGAAAGAATTGCACCAACATTGATCTATATGTACCAGTTCTCCCGATATATCAGTTTTAATGGATGGATGCAATTGAATACATAATTTTCTCTATTGGACATATTTGAATGCAACTTTTTATAATATATGCTTCTGTACACATTTGGGGAAAAATAAGCCAGGAAAGTGTGAAACCACAGAATAATTACATAACAATAGATATGGTGTAAACTATGTTGCTTTCGAATAAAATGAGACTCCTAACTATTGTTTTCAGTATTATTCTGAAATATTGTCCTACAGCTTTCGGTGCCAGATACTTGAAGCTCTAAAGCTGTGGTGAATGTATACTGTATTATTATAGATACTTAAAGAAAGAAAAACATAAAGAAGAGGCAATCTCAAATTTGCCCTGTAGCAATATATAAAATGGGGATGAGGTAAGGATTAGGGTTAGAGAAAAACATTTGCAAAGAGAGTTGAAGGGATTCTGAAAAAGAAACAGGAATAAGAATCCATATATATATAAAAGTTACTGAACATTGTCATTCCCATACACATTATACACTTAAATATCTCTAGTAATGGTAGTAAAATCTGACTACAGAAATTGATGAGGAAATTTAAGAATGAGCCCTAGTTCATATAGATGTCCTTCCTGGAGTTCTAATCTTGATCTTATTTAGCAAATGGAGCTACCTGTTTCTGTCCTGTAAACTTGAAGGAACTGCAGCTGAATAATTATAAAGAATTTCAAAAGGATAACAAGAGGAATTCCTCATCCAGCCAGCCTGGTAAGGACAGAGATTTTCAGTGGGAATGGAAAATTGTGAGAATCTAGATTAACCAGAGCTGGAGGAATGCATTTAACCCTGCAGTCTTTAATAGAGCTCTGTTTGTTGTACCAGCAGATTGTTACATATTGCATTATCCATTCTAATACAAAATGTGAAGTCCATTCCCTTGCCCCCTTGTTTCAACCCCTGCCTGATTTTCTGGGAACAAAATGAGCAAATGATCTAAGCTGCACAGCACTTACAGTGAAAGTGTATATAACTACTCAGAATTGAATTAAATTGTGTTTTTTCCCAAGGAGTCTGTACAGGACCATAGCAGTTTCGAACACATTTTCCAATTGCTGAACTCAGTAAAGGTAAAAACACATAACATTAAGTCATTATGCATTGATGTCTCATTCGAATCAATGATCCTGCCTTGCTTTAAATATATATATATATATATATATATATATATATATATATATATATATATATATATATATATATATATATATATATATATATATATATATATATATATATATATACTTTGTATTACAACACCCTGTTAAGCCCCAATTAAGGGAGAAAGCATACTGCTTTCTTTTCTGTCTTTCGGCTCATCACCAGAGACCATACCGACAGAAAGCTATTTGTTTCGTTGCCTTTTGTTTACATGTGTGTAAGGTTTTTAAGCTGATAATTTTTTTTAAATAATAAATAAGGGAGACTTTATTATTTAAAAAAAATTATCAGCTTAAAAACCTTACACACATGTAAACAAAAGGCAACGAAACAAATAGCTTTCTGTCGGTATGGTCTCTGGTGATGAGCCGAAAGACAGAAAAGAAAGCAGTATGCTTTCTCCCTTAATTGGGGCTTAACAGGGTGTTGTAATACAAAGTATATACTTATTCCCCTGCCTGAGCTGATAAGGAGAGAGCCAGTGGTGTAGAGGCAATTACAACTGCCTCACATGTAATACTTCCCTGGTTCGAATCCCAGTAAGGGTATGGCTAGCTGAAGAGAGCTAACTAGCTCGAAATAGATCTATACTAGTCTCCCTTATTTATTATTTAAAAAAAATTATCAGCTTAAAAACCTTACACATATATATATATATATATATATACATACATACATACATATATTTATAGAGAAATAGCAGCTCCGATCATGCTTTGCTTGCACAAGCATGAAGCCGAAAGCACCAGCCTGAAGATGGTGAGTGGGACCTCATCGAAACATCGCCAAGATACTCTCAATCTTACACAGGAAAAGACCCGAACACATCAAGACCTGCATACCTGGATTCATGGAGTGTTAAGCCATATATCAGAATACAGAAATACACTAAGCTAATGAGAAAATCACGTGAGCTGACATTGATGTGCCATTCCTATCTATGTAGATCTATACTGTTATATTGTTCAGTGGCTATTCCTTTTGTAATTATATAAAAGGAATATCCTTTAATTAAAAAGGATTTAAAAAAATAAAAATAGCAAAAGAGTTTTTGTAGCTCCTATGGATGAACTGAATGAATGAATTAAGGGGCATGCATAAGTGCACTATCGTGCCTCCTGTCCCTGTTCTATTGTTATTCGTACCTATTTCCTGTATTCTTACTCATGTTTATACTTATACAAATTATCTTGTAAGCGATTGACAAATCAAATAAAATAAATAAAATAAATAAACTGGAGCAAGAGGCATTCAAAAGACATTGTCTTCTTTCTTAGTCACTTGTCAACTGTTTCAAAATACAGGTAGTCCTCAACTTTCAACAGTTCGTTTAGTGACTGTTCAAAGTGACAATGGCACTGAGAAAAATGACTTATGACTGTTTTTCACAGTTATGGCCTTTGAAGCATCCCCATGGTCATGTGAACAAAATTCAGATGCTTGACAACTGGTTCATATCTATGTCTATTGCAGTGTCCATGGTCATGTGATCCCCTTCTACGACCTTCTGACAAGCAAAGTCAACAGGGAAGTAAGATTCACTTAACAAGCATGCTACTAACTTATCAACTGCAGTGATTCACTGTTAAGTGAATCCTTTTTACAACCTTCAAGGAAGGTTGTAAAAGAGGGAAAGACTCACTTAACAAATGTCTCGCTTAACCACGGAAATTTTGGGCTCAATTGTGGTCGTAAGTCAAGGACTACCTGTACAGACTGAGATTACGTATTTATGAAGCCATAACCATATAAACTATAGCATGGCTAAATATGGTCTGTGAATCAGGTATCTATCCATGATTTATAGGAATATCAGCTCATGAGTCGCCATGGCGAATAGGCGGCAATACAAATGTAATAAATAAATAAAAAATAACTTTTTAAAAAATCTGACTTTAAAAAGGCAATTGGAAACTATGCAAATTTGCTTACATAAGCAGTAGGTTTTCAGATTCAGATTGACCTGTGATCAAATTGTCTTTATTAGTTTCTATATGATGGTGATTTTTATGGAGATAATTTCTCACACCTGCTTTTTACATTTCCAATAAATAGAGCATGAACAGGTATCAAAACAATAAAATACTATAAAATTTGATGAAATGTAATAAAACAGCAGTAAAATTCCAATTAAAAAAAATATGGCAGGCAAAATACCACTGAAATCCCTAAAACAGTTAGAATAATGTCAACGTATTTCAGATGCATAGCTAGTCAAAAGTGTCATAATTAAAAACACTCGCTTGCCATTGGACAGTCATAAGAGCTGGTTCTAGCCAAGTATCTTTGAGCACTTATTGAGAACTTACCTTTTCAGGTTACCTCTTCCCTTTGTCATCTTCAAATTTTAGAACATAAAATAGAAGTTCAGCAGCCTCATTTTTTTTTTTGAAGGTGCTGTCCAAGAAGTACAGCATGAAACTGTGTTCTCAAATGTGATAATTAGACAGTAGGCATAGCTATTTTGGAAATACAAAATAAACAGATCATAACCAGATACTGGGGAAAAAAAGAGAGAAAATGATCAGGTATAACCTTTTTATAAATGGCATATCATAACCATCATTAAAAAAAGTCTCCATGGTTCTTACATAGCACAATCTTGTTAGGAAAGCATTAAAACATGGCTCACGACTGATATGGGTCCACAAGGGTTGCCAGAGATTGCAATACGTACACAGTGTTCTATACATGCTTAGCAAAACTTGATGCAAAACTATGCTGAATGAGAAATAACATAATGGCTTCAGAGCTCTTTATAAACCCCAAATGTTCTTTTCATTTATTTATTTTTTCCTTTTAAACAACAACACAGGAATAATCATGCTGCAGAGAACGAGGCTTCCATGCAAAGCTCTGGCCATTTGACCTGATGCTTCAACTTGCAGAGGCAATTACAAGGGAGAGAAAGGAAGAAGGGCAATTACAAGGGAGAGAAAGGAAGAAGGGCAATGGCTGTGATTCTCTCAGTGGAGCTGTAAAAGAAGAAATTTACAACCTGTTATTGTTTTGCAAGCCACAGTGTTTTAAGAAAACAAGATTTTTTTTTCCCTTTCCTTTTCCTGTTACCAGTGGAATGAAAGGGGCTATCTCGAAATGAAACCTTGTGTTGCAGGAATAATGCAAAAGTAAGCCAGCATATCTTTCTCCTTCATTAAAAAGTATGATGTTAAACTGTTCTAGTTTTTATTATACTTATTTTCAGTGAGAGAATTGAAATGTTCTATGACTTCGATGTACAGATTAAAATGTTATTGAAACTAAATGATACAACTCTCACCTAATCCTAGGAGGAGCAGAGAAATGGTATTATTTTAGGAATAAAAATTAAATACACCTGAGTATTTACAATCTATACAGTGCAAAGCATTGAGTAGATGACGAAACATAAACAATTGTTCTCAGTTTGTTTTTAGAACCTTAATTAGTAGTTGGCTTTTACTTTCCTCTGCATATTTACATTTCTTTCAAGAAGTAAACAAACTGTTGCATTTTATGATGAGAGAGTGATTAAAAAAAATGGTTTCATTGATTTTTAGTGTTATTTTACTCTGTATTTTCTTGAGGACTTTTTTTTCTTTAACAGGAGAAGCAATTGTTTTAATTCAAGTGAGTCTTATAAAATATTTGCTTTGAAGCACAGGGGTTTCAAGTAGAATCTCTAGTGGTTCTGCCTGTACCTTGTGCTAAGTTAAATTGGCTTCTAGGAAGATGTAGATCCATTCTTTCCCATGAAAAGCTTTCATTCCTGAGTGAGGAAAATATATCAGTGAAGAGACTAGGGTTGCAAACATACTATAAATGATACAAGGGAACCAGAATTACATTTATTCGGAAATGTGTATTGCTTGTATCTCAGAAAACTATTCCCCAATCTCCTCTTTGTATTCAAATCCATTACTTTTTCAGATAACTATTCCATGTCGTACCAATTCAAGTGCAATCCCTTTCTTCACTAGGTTTGGGTGAGTTTAAGGTGGGGGTGGGGAGGCTTACTTTTATATTTTTCCCCCAGAATTACAGTCACTTAAGACAGTTTCCAACCCCATTTACTGCAATTAAGGGAGTGTTTATGAACTACATTTCTCTTGAACTCTGATCATTTTAAAAGAAAAGATGGCTATCGAGGTATGAAAGAATGCACTGCTCCCTGGAAGCTCTTTCTAATGATGAAAATGCCTCAGACCTGCCATATTGTCTTGACGCTTTCCAGGCCACAACCTGTTGTAGTCACAAGATTTAATCTGACACTCATGAATCTTTGACAGCTTGTATATATATATAAAAAAAAGAAATCTGAGATAGGCAAGCAGAGCAGCTACCATCCACTGGTTTCAACGGTGGACGCAAGAACAGATATTGGCTATAATGATTTAATTTTGGGTAAATCAGCTTAGAAATTAATTTCAGTTAACTTTAGCTGCTTGTAGTGACCTAAATCAGAGTTCTCCATCCTTTCTGGTTTTGCAGACTGGTGGGAGGGGAGAGAGGGAATGATTCCATTCAAGTGGCTGGTAAGTATGGGTACAGCTCCATTTGCCCTGTGGTGGCACACATGTCCGTCATTCTGACAAATGGACTGCAAGCGCACACACTCGTCCACTATTCATGCAAGTAGGGATGTGCATGCAAATGTGTGGGCATTCTCATCTGACATTTCCATGCTCCAGTTGCAAACAGCCATAGCCCAGAAGTTGGGGATCCCAGACCTAAACCACAAAACAACTTATATGACTGGTCTTAAAACTAGCTTAGAGGCAGATGAATTTTAGTTAACCCAATCTGGAATTAAACTAATTTTGAGGAAGTATGCTTCATTAAAGGAGTTTATACCTGACAGCTAATGCACAGCTAATGCCAATATTGCTGAACTACACATGCTTAAATATATGTTAATGAAATAATGCAGTTCATGCAGTGGTAATATACTTCCTTGGATATTACTGTTGAGCTGCACCACTGAAACATTCTAATGGTACCAAGTAGAATAATTTTCTGCAGCCCACTCTCTTTCTGCGTTGACTTCCTGGGATGTGGATAAGACTATTCCCACCCATACCATTGGTTGATTTTTAAAGGCTCCAGGAGGAATTTTTGTAAAAATGCTAACTCAGTGTTTGGCTGTTGGCATTATTTTTGTTAAATAAATATAGATGGTTTATTCTTTAATTGTATTTTAACTTGTAACTGAGTATAGAATGGTGGTTCTTCTTTTCTTGAGGCTGATTTTAAATGCAGTGCTGTCATGGGTAGTTTTATCTCAGAGTATACCATGTCATATCTCCAAATAAACATGTGTCTAAGTTTAAAAATGAACAGGACCATTGGTCAAAATTATGCATCTCACTGAAATATGGGTATGCATGGACCATTTTCTACACATGCATCTCTCAAATACACTTGGCAATGTGTATTACAAGGCAGTGGTGACATCAATGGAGAGGTGTGAGCAAGGGATGTGTAGGTGTGTAGCCTGGATGCATTGATTAGAACATGTGACAGACAAATTCCAACCCATCTTAAATCTAAGATTTACAAGCCAACCATCTGCCCTGTTGCACTGTATGGCACTGAATGCTGGACAGCAACAACAGGGATTAAAAATTATCTCCATGCCATAGAAATTCAAATGCTCCATTAGATATCAGGCATCTCCCTTCTTGACCAAATTATAAATGACACCATTCAGCAACATTTTGGTTTGGCACCAATTATACAGAATATGAGAGAAGGCTGGTATGGACATGTCTTGAGAGCAGCACCTTCCACCATTGCCAAAACTGCTTATTAACTAGCAGTCAATGGCACCCAAAATAAAGATGGCAAGATGCCATTAACAAAGATATGCAAACCGTGGATGCCTTGCATTGGAGCCATAGCTGACCATGCAAAGTGGCATTCAATGATCTGAAAAGTGGACTCTGCACTTGCGGGAATATGCTAGGAAGAAAAAGGAGAAGGAGAAGATTTCTCAAATACACTGATGTCAATGTATACCATAGATGGACTCACCTGTACTGGAAGTTAAAGTACAATGTATTCTGAGTATTTCTCTCCTGACTAGCAGTTGTCAGCTTATCCACTTAAATATCTTACAATTCAACAAACCTGACACATGCATAAACATGCTCTTTTTCTTTTGCTCTGGCAGACACTGCATTCAGTACACCTTCTTGTCTTCTACGTTCTTAAGAAAGAAAGAAAAACATTGCTGGAGAAAAAAAAGAGAGATAGAAATATGAGGGCAGCTGCATGAGAAACTCAGGACAGGCAGTCTTGGCACAATAATGGGAATAAATATTAATGCAGCATTTCAAAGTTCTTCTCTTGGGGAACCTTCAAAAATGTTTTCCGCTGCTTTTGTGTAGGTGTATATATATACCCACCCATCCACCCACACATATTATAGTTCATTACCTTGCTGCAAAGTTTCCCATTTATTTAATGTCTGGGATAGTTGCTCTTTTTCTTTGAAAATGTTTTAATTCCCCTGAGGAATGTGAGCCAGGACCCTATTCAGCATCAGCTGAGATTTAAGCTTTGACTGAATAAACATGAGAAATAATTCACTTTCTCCTTCTGTTATTATTTACTTTGTCCCTGGAACCCAGGTAATTTATTGGAAAGGTATACAAAATTTTGTTTGTAACACCTGTCAGCTACCTCATGATTTAACAGTCATTTCACACTCCACCACAATGCATTTTAAAGAGATGATGTGTTAGGAATAAAAATATACATTTTATATCAATATCCCACACTTGGTTTGGCCAGAAAATATTAATGCTATATTATTAATCATACAGAAAAAGGCTTATCTTGCAAACTTCTTATATCTTAAAGAAATTGTTATTAAATGAAATATTGTCAGTACTATTAATATTGCATAACTGCTGTAAACCTGAATGCATTTAGTGCTCTAATCTCTAATAAAACAAGTGGCAACTCCTAGTAAATTTTCTTAAGAAGATAAAGGGAACTGCACTGGGTCAGACCAAAAGCTATATCTTCAATCCCCATGGTAGCCAATCAATAATCTATGAGAAGCCCATAAAGAATAATGAGTGTGATAGCACCATTCAGATCAAAATCTCCCACAAATAATATTGAGAGCCAGAGCATTAATATATATCCTTTGTAACCAGCAGCTATGCTTTATTGCCGTTTGAGAAGCTAAATCTGTTCCAGCAAGAAACCCTTTCTACATCCTGCAGTATTGAATTCCATAGTTTAATAATCGGGTGTGTTAAGAAGTGCTTTTTTAGTCTCAAACAGCCTTCAGACTAAACCTCCTCATTCTAAATAGGACCCTTGAGAGTGACCATTCAGCTGAATTCATCTAACCATTTGGACCCAGAATGAGGGCAATTGATTATATAATTTACCCTATGGACCTACTCCCTCATGTTATGTCTCCCTAGAAGTTATGCCTAAATTTGATAGTAATCATCTCCCAATCCTACTTAATTTAAATGTCCATACTCAAGAAACACAGAGTGACATTGCTACCAACTTTTACTAATACTGGCCAGAAGAACATATTTCTGAGTTAAATGGTTTCCATAGTTAAACCAAAGGATAACAGATTTTGGCCTCAGATCAATTGCAGACTCTGCAGTCTGTCCTGATATCAGCTAAATCTCCCAATGTAGTCTTAGTGAATTATAACATCAAAACCCAGGAGCTCCACCAGGATTAACCTTTTTCACATGTGGTATTGAAATATCTATTTTATATGTAATAACAATCACAATTAGTATTTTCAATGGTTAATAATTCTAATTGCTATTGTGGCTGGTGAAGATATTAGAGAGAAGGTTCTTGAATCTTTAACAAAATGTTTGGAATGGGATGAAGAAGATGGGCGCAGAAGTGGACAAGTGAACAGAATTAGTATAAGGTATGCAAGGTGAAGAAGTATACCAAAAGATACCTGTGCACTCTGTCAGGAAGAAGACAAGAGACATTGCATATAAATCTTTCCATTCCCTATTATCCTGTCAGTGCTGAAAAAGCTTCTTGTATTAGAAGCAAAACATCTTCAAAAGAAAAAAAAACTCCATCTTCAAAAGAAAAAAAAACTCCAAGAAAAAAAAACTGCTTCCAGAAAAAGCACCTTTGTGACAACCATGACCTGAATAACTGAGAACCTCTACCAATTTTTAAGATAAGAGACTATTTTAGCAAAGAATTACCAAATTAACTGGGAAAGAATTAAAAAAATTAATTCAACATAAAAATGGTGATTCCAAAGAATATAGTTATTTGTCTGAAAGACATAGATCTCAACAGAAGAGGGTTTTTTTTCTTAAAACCTTGTTACATGTGTTACCAAAGTGGAGATATTGCCAAATAGTGTTTTAGATAATATCCAGTGACTTTAGCATGTAAAAGAAAGTTAGAACTTACACTTGGCAGCAATTGAGAATTTATTACCCCCCAAAAAATGAATAATGGAAGATTAAAAAAAAACTGAAATAATTCTTTGATAATAAACAATAAAGGCACAGATATAAGGACAATACAGGACAGTAAGAAATCCTTTATGAGAGGAGAATTTATACAGAAAAACAATGAATTGAAAAGACAATTCATTTGTCTTTTCAGAATATGCGAAAGGTTTTAATAGAGATAAAAGAGGAAGATGTAAGATCTTCTGAAAGGAAAAATGTCTTACAGCAAATTAAACCTCTGCAATGTCGGCTTTCTATATTATTTCCAGGAGAAATTGAAATTGAAACAACAATGAATTTTGTAAAACAGAGGAATTTTGACTTTGCAAATAAGCTGAAGAAATGGTTAGCATATAAATTAAGAAAATAAAGTGAAAAGAAAATTATACTAAAATTACAAAATGATAAAACAATAATGTAAATATGAAAAATAATATTTCACTTAAACAAAAAGTGTACAAAAGAAAAGGAATGTATCTGGCAAAAGTGGATAGATATTTAAAGAAATAAAATTTATCAAAGATATGGGATAAATAAAAGCAGCAGATTCTAATAAAATTATTTAATGAATGTATTTATGAACAGAGTTCTTTGACATGAAGGCTACAACTTTTTGTAAATTCTTGTTTAATAAAGAAATAATCTTAGTTAAATTCCAGTGACTTTATATTAAGCAGCTGTGTTATACAAGGTCTTTATTTCTCTATAAAAAATTGGAATGGGAAGGTCAATTTCATTTTTTCACCCATATATAAAGCTGTGTTCATGAAAGTGTGTGTGTGTGTTTTGCATCTCTTGTGATATGCAATAATAATCTCAAATGTCTCTAGTCTCTTTTTGAAGCTACTAGGCAGAAAATTGTCCGTATATGTATGACTCATTTCATTAAGGGTTACATTTCCTTTTAGATTTCTGTTTTTAACTAATTTAAAGGCTGTTTTTTATTGTGATCTGGGTAGCTCTAGTATATATCACGTTTCAGATTTGACTAAAAGTTAATACCTAAAGCTAAAAGAATGTAACATTTTATCCTTTTTAATAATAAATTTTGATATGCTTTCCACCTATGAGATTAATTTATTCCCTAGGAGAGAGGGAACAAAGGCTTAATAATAACCCTACTATGCTACATGATTAGAATGTGACATTATTAAAATTGTTTCAACTTTTTGCATTTTGAACTTTTAATCATCTGAAAGGAAGCATATGTATGTGAAAGTTTCATTGAAGTGGAGTTGTAACCTCCCTTTTGAGAAAGTTTTCCATGTGAATGCTGCCTTTTTTTGCCTGAATTTCCACACCATTCCAATATTAGTAGAAGACTATTTTTCTGGTCCAGTTAATGCCTGCATGTTACTATGGAATTAAAATGGAACTGAGTGCTTCTGGTGCATTAAAATTGTGGAGCTTAAAAGCTGAAATAAATCTAAAACATCCCCATCAATGGAAACTAGACACTTTAAAAAATGAAAGAGGACCCTAAAGCTATTGAACTTCTCTGCCACATGTGATATGATACACACACACACACAGATACACACACACACTATGCCTCACATTCTGAGCGCTGAAAATGAAAGTCCAAATAATAATATGTCTATAATAATCAAGTACACATTTGTGTAGCCTGAAACCATTTTGTGAAAAAAAGAAAAATGTACTCTGATAATAGTAGGAAGTTGGCTCAGAAGGCTAAAGCAAAGAAGTAGCACACAAAAAAGATTTTTGTTAAAGGAAAGAAAGCCTCCCAGATAATGCCATTTCTTATTATCATTACAAGCTTGTGTGTGTGTATTGGAATATGCCAAAGGGAGACAATAAATGCATGTATATTTGCAGTTGGGTATTCATTGTTATTTACATCATTGTGATTTTTTTCAGCTATTATATAAGCTAGTATGGACATTTATACCACAGCAATGGATGCCTACTTTGACCATCTATTTCTTCCAGGAAGAATATGATTTTGCCAAACTTTCCCACCATGAAACCCACTGAAATATGAAAAGTAAAATGGGAAAACCCCATACTGTTATTTTAAAAACAAATGTCCCACTCAGTATCAGTTCATACATTTACCTTGTCTCCATTCATGTGCAATATGATAGTTCCAAGGTCACCCTTGGTGAGGGCCAGAGTCAGCATCTTCTCACAAATGTTTATTAGTAGGAGAAGGAACTAGACTTCATAACAAAATAAAAAGCAAATGTGTAAAAGGAAGAATTCTGAATACCAAGATATATAGTGGGGGGGAAAAATAAGATAGCCAATCATTTACAAACAATTGCGTTCCATAAAAAAAAATAGCATTCCACAAATTCAATTAAAAACATTGTCACTGCTGAGTTAGGGCACTTATATGTTACCCCCATTTTCTTTCTGCAGTTCATTCAGAGCCCTTTCAAACTGATCTGCAATTATCTTCTTGGCTGCTGGCCTTGAAGTGCAGGGAACCTGCTGAGATCAACATGAGCCAGTCAGTGTTCATGGTGATCAATCAGTCAGGCTTCCTCCAGCTAACCAGTAGGAGAGGGGCAAAGTGCCAATCAGTTTGTATCCCTCTCATTTGAGCTGCTATGAATCCTGAAGAAACAAAATCCATTCTCTGCTTCATGCAAAAATAAATATTGTCTTTCCCACAGATATACTTTCACCTCTCTGTTTGCTGTGATCAGAAGCTATGAAAGGAATCACATTTATAAAAGAGTGAAAACTTATCTACCTTGTTGGTATCGTGAATCACACATAAAAACATCTGAAAGTGTAATGATATTATTTTTTATTAATCTTTATTTTGTAACTCTCAAGGCAGCATACAAGATGGTCCCATCTCTGTTTTCCCTACAAGACCAGAATAATAAAGTTGGAAGGGACCTTGGAGGTCTTCTAGTCCAATCCAGACCCTGTGAGGTGGATTGAGCCAAGAAAATGACTTAAAGTCACTTGGCTAGCTTTGATAGCTAAGATAGAACACAAACTCATGGTTTCTTGGTTTCTAGTGTGACAGTTTAACTGATATATGTGGGATTTTACAACCAGGTGAACAATATATCTACCCCTGGTTCCATGATTTTATAACATTTGGTTTTAAGAAGGTAGAGATAACTTCAGGACTGCCTTTTAAAAACAATATTGGCTGGTCTGAAGTCTTTGTGGATCTTATAATTATTCTTATATGCCCAAATCTCAACTGAATACAATCAATGATTTAATATTCCATTTTCTTTGGCAGCAGAACATTTAAGCAAGCAAAGCAACAGTCTTGCATTCATTCATTCATTCATTCATTCATTCATTCATTCGTTCATTCATTTCAACTGACTTCCTTGAAATGGAATAGCTCAGCTGAATCCACAGCCAAGCAATGAGAAGTAACAAGAGTTCTCACCAGTGAGGCAATAAACAGTCCATAAGCTGTAGCACTGCAAAATTAATAACTGCTCTAGCCCTGGTTTCAAATAAAATGGCTTGGTTATCATGTGCAGGTAATCAAATGCATGTGATATGACTTGATCAAGGAGGGTCAAGTCATATCACATGCATTATGACACAATTAGCTACTACACAGGCAAACCTTACTTAATTGTGTATAATTCCCTCTCCTCCACATGCCTCTCTCCCTCCCATTCCTGCCCTTTTGGCCACCCAGCACTTCACTGCTGCCACCTTCCTTGCCCCCAACTTATCTTCATAGTCTTCCTCTTACTGCCTCAGAGGAGATTTCTATTGATGCATCACAAGAGGCTAGCAGCTATCTCACTTAAATGCCTCTGGTAAGACTATGTGAAAGGATAGGCTGCCTACAAAATGGCCAGTACTGGTGCTACTGATGTCCTGTCCATTTAAGATCTCTCCTTTGCCAGCAAACTGTTGGCTACAACAGCTGAACAGAGAGGCAGCTGAGTGTGGTGGTGTCAATGTGTCTGAGGTGTGTTGCTCAGGGATTCTTGTGTTGGGTCTCTAAGAGTTTTAAAGCCAAGTGATTTGGGTATATGTCAAGGGTGTCAAACTTGTGTAGTCACAGTGGCATCACGTGATGTATCAAGACTTTTTCCCCCTTCACTAAACCAGGCAAGGGCAGGGCCAGCACACGATGCATTCGGCTTGCAGGCTGCTGGTTTGACACCCTGATATATGTAAAAGAACCTGTGACAAAGTGAGATGAAGAAGACCTGATGGTCAGCTGGGAGTGGTGGGATAGGTCTCAGATAGAAGTATAGCCAAAAGGACAGGCATGGTGGATAGATAGATGGGTGGGGGGAGTTGAAGCAGAGTCAATCACATCAAGACAGGAGACATATGAGCTCTTACCTAACAGTGGTCCTTCCCTAACACCTGCAATCAGAACTACCAAAATTGCTATAGCTAAGTGGTGCTAAGTGGTGTGGTCAAGTGATGTTTCATGTAATGTCAACTTTGCTTAGGGAGGCAAATTCTCATCCCAGTTAGGGTTGTTAGACAAGGACTACCTCTGTATCATTTGAGTCATGATGTCACAATGCCACTGACATAAGCAATATAATTTGCATCCTTTGTGTCATGCTCATGATGTCATTGTGACTTTGACTAGATGCCTAGCCACCCCATCCCTGACTTAGACAAACACAAAGGCATTGCCTTGCCACTCCCTCCTCTGAAAGACCCACTGAGTCTGCCTTCCTTCCTTCCCTCCCGCTCAGGACAAAAATGGATTAGGGCAGGAGAATAAGATGAGATAGGATTCTAGCTAATGGCTATTCTTAGCACTTCTCCATTGATATAAAAAGTCTGAAACTTTGCTTATGACAAATGGGTGAGGAGTCCAGCCATTATGAAGAAGATAAGTTAAGCTCAGTTTTCTTGTCCATATATTTTGATATGCAAGCTTTTTCTCTATGTTTTTTCAAAGAACATCCTTGCAGTTCTCAAGAGATTTTATCTGATGTCAAGTGCAATTATTTTTAAAATAATAATAAGCTAAATTGGCTTGTGGTGAAGAAGTTGAATAATTCATAATGGCGTGTGTGGAATAAAGGATAAAAATCAAAATGATACAGGTAAGATTTCTTAGATATAACAATCTGATAGATAAAGTGTTTAAGGTAATGAATTAGATAAATTTTATATTGCTGTTACTTTACATCTGTATATGTAGATATGTAACTGATAAAATATTTACCAGGAAAATTGAAAATCAAGTTACAAAGGGCATTTTAGGGTAACAATTTTGATCATTGTCTACGTTTTCATATTTACTTTTATTGATTTATTTCTTTACCTTTACATACATGTTCATGTAAACTGTCCATTTTATTTAAATAGATTAATTCTCTAAAATTCTACCACATAATGCTTGCAGGAGTCATAGATGCCTCTGCAAACATTGTTATAAATTTCAATAACATCACAATGCTTGTGATGTCACATGCTCTCTTAACAGTGTTGCAAGTGACAATAGATAGCAATAGATACTTATTGTTCTTGGGAAGTCTGAAATGCAATATGCTTCCTATAACTTATTCAAGGCTATTAAAAACATAGTTAAAAATGATCCTACAATGATTGAAATATGCTGAAAGATGTGAGCATGTTTATTAAATGTCTTGAGAGGTTGGGGAAGAATCAAAAGTTGTAAAATGAAGGAAAATTAGGATGGCAAAAGAAGCATGTATTTAGGATGGTCTCTTAACTAACACTTTGATTCTAAAATCAGAATAGGTCCAGAATGCTAACTAATCACAAGATGTCATTTTGGGAATACAGTATAATAATAATAGAATCAAGCAGTCAAAGTATTGGAAAAAGCTATTTAGGTCAACAAGTCCTACTTCATATTTTAACCCCTAAGTGCACTGCCTTCTTTTTTCTTCTTCTGTTTTTAGAATGTCCATTCTTAGGAATTTATATCCATCTGATAGAAGAAGATTCTGGTTCAAGCCAGGCCACGTTTTCCGAAGACACCGCAAATTGCTTGAACAAGAGGTGGAGTTTATTCCAGATAACCATAGCAAGACAGAGGGTCATAGCATCAAAGGTAGCCAATTGTCCCTAGAAAGCAGACAAACTTGGCCTGCCTTCTTTGAGAGGTTATACAAATATCCCCAATTTTCTTTACACTGCACGAGAGGTGGTATTCAGTAGATTCTGATCAGTTCTAGAGAATTGGTAGCGGAAATTTTGAGTGGTTCAGGGAACTGGCAAATACCACCTCTGACTGGAAATTTCACAGTATCCTTCCCCTGCCATGCCCACCAAGCCATGCCCACAGAACCGGTAGTAAAAACATTTGAATCCCACCCCTGCACTGCACAAGACTTCTGAGATTCTTTAGTATGTATGTGTTACATTGGGTAGCTTGTAGCCAATTTTGGCTGATTTCTTAAAAAGTTAAATAAGATAGAATTTGCTTACAAATTGCCAGGCAAACTACAGTGAGATGCTAGGGATATAGGCTGTATAATTTGTTTTCTTTAACAAATCCTGAAAGAAGGGAAAAATAGACTATGAAAAACTACTTCTGTATCATATTGAGAAAATTTCATATAAGTCACCAGGACATGAGTTTTGCTGAAAGGCAAATGTACTTTTTATGATGTAGTAAAAAAGTTAATACTTTTAGACTTAATGCTGAAAAATAATACCATTTGAAAATACAAAATTACTATTCAAAAGATAATAAAAATCACAAATTGTAGAAAGAACCAAAAGGAAAAAAAAACCTATCCTGGGGATAATACATTAAAGAAAAATTGAAGAGAATTATTAAAGAAAAGAGCCACCGCTATCATAAAAGAACAGATTTTACAAAATGACATGAAGAGTAACCAAATGAGTCAGAATAATGCTTCAAAAGAAGCATTTTGTCATAAAAAATAGTGGGAAATGAGCTTTGTCAAAAAGCAGGATACAGATAAATAATGATTTATGTGTGTGGATCCTATTATTAATCTGAACAAATACAACAACATCTTGAATTCTTTTGTGAACTCTGATAAAACCATCCCTTTCAGGAGGAAAAGCATATCTATTTCCTAAACATCCTTGGTACTCAATCTTCTTCATATGTTTAATATTTCAAATAATACATTAGATGACAGCTAAACTTTCTTCCTCTTTTTTGAATGGCAAAAGTCTCCTTAAGAATATTGTAAACAAGAAAAGAGTCAAAGAAAGATGCTCTAGTATATAATGAAGAAACTGGAAACTGTGAAAGTAAAATATGTGTCAATTACTTTAGAAGCTTGCTAAATCCATATGTTTCCATTTCTCACATTTAGGAGTAATTTGTATGGCCAGGTGAAGCAAATCACTAATGCAATACTTTTTCCATCATAAAAGGTGCCTCACTCCAAAATACACTTTTAAGTGGTCCACTATGCTTAATTTTATAGGAAATGGATTAGAAACTATCTGTTTTTAAAGTAAGTCTTGATTTGGGTCTCAAGTTAGTTTTTGCTTTCATGTCCCTGTGACTGCAGAACATGGGGAAGATACACAGGCGATATGTGTGAGTAGTAATGAATAGCAAAACACTGTTGGAGACAGAAGCAGAAGAGCAATCAAAGATTTTTCTTCCCCCAGATGGAATGGAAATTCAAAACACAAAGGAATGAAAGCATGGACTATGAGAATAAGATCCTTCCTGGAACTCTAGAGAATACTGAACCCTTTTAAAAAATTTTTTTTTTTTTCAGAAGAAAGCAATGGCAAACTGTTCCATTTACAGTTGCTGACTTCACTCAAGCAAAGTCCACATTTGGGATAGAGAAGACCATTGGTTTGAAAGAAGGGTAAAAGAGGCTATTTATTTGTTTGTTCATTTGTTTGTTTGTCAAATATGCACAAGATAACAAGTATAAGTATGAATATAAACAAGAACAAAGGGAGTAAATACAGATAAATGGGGACAGTAAAACAGGGACGATAGGCACGGCTCTTTTAAGGACCTCTTAGGAATGGGGTGAAGTCCATGGTAGACAGTTTGAGGTTGAAGCTGTGAGGGGTTGAGGCTGTAACAAATAAAACCCCAAGTGGCCTCAAGAGCTTTGAGACAACCATGACCTGGATAATTGAAAATCTTCACATGCATTTCATTTACTCATCAAGGAAACTACATAGTCAAGTATGTAAAGATTCTTTTTTAAATTATCTCTGGGAACCATACATTAGAAATCTACTTGCTATGACTTTAAGTTCTGGGTCTTCATCATAACACTTTAGAATAAACACTAGCTTTATTATATATTGTCATTTCATTCTAAGATCAAAGTCTTAGTTTATTGATGCATATTAGAGAAAGCAATTCTTAGCTCAGATTAAATCAAACTGTTTAGATGCTGCTTTTTTATTGATAATTGCTTTTTGGTTATTTACAGTCAACAAGTTTTTTGGCTTTAATATTTCAAAGCCAGAAAGATATGAAGCCGATGGTTGTGAATTATTAGAAGACCAGACTGAATCTGAGACATAGACAGCTTTCTTCATCCTACTTAGCTATCATACCTGAAAAGCAGGAGCCAAACCTCTATAGCAGCACTCTAATTATCAATATTTTTGATACCATCCAAAAAGAAGTATTAGAATTGGAAATGAATATAATGGACGTAAACAGTAGCATTCCACACTGCAATGGATTTCAATGCCTCAAGTGATATGTACCTTCATAGTTATTCAGTATTTATAAGAATTTTTTCTCTGTTTCAGAAAGTACAAATAGCTGTGGGAAAGAAAAGCTACTTATGTTTCTCATTCGAATGGGTATCATAGAAGTTTCAGGGGGATGAATCTAAGATAGGAGAGTAAAAATAGATCTAGAATAAATTCCTGAAGACTTAGTGTCAGCCAACATGAAAAAGCTACACTGAGGTTTGTTCTGCCTTTCTTCCAGATTTAGAGAAAGCTACCCTGCTGGTAAAGGATATAGTTAAGAAGGCAGTACAGAAATGATTTTGGGGAAAAAATATTCAGTGAATTTCCTTTATGATTTGACCACTGAGATCAACTCAACTTATGGGTAAAAAACAGATGTTTTTTCTGCTTGGAATTCTTCTAAGGGGATGGTTCATGTTTTACATATTCTGTTCAATAGGCTTGGTGTGTTACATAAAATGGTAAGCAAAAAGGGTATTAGAAATGCAGTCCTGGGGGACTGTAATTGAAGCATCTCATACTATGGAACTGGAAGCACGATTCTAGAATTTTCTAGTCCTGGGGTCAGAATTTCATCAGTCTGCTGTGTGATCCCTGTTTATGATTTATTGGGCTCATGAGGCTTACTTTCCCAGTTTACAGAAATGACCTCTAATATGATCCCTATTCCTAAAATAATTCATTTTTTATACATGCCACACAGTCCATGACCTCAGGAAAATCCTTTCTGTCTGGACAAATCACTTTGGACAATGTTCAGATAATAAGTTATTGATTGAGAAAGCTTTACAATGATAAAGTTTGGATGTCTTTGTTTTTAGCAGCGTGACCAATAGGCTACCAAACCTAATTAAAATGGAACAAGGTCCATGATGAAAGAATACCAAAGAGAAACAAGCATCAAACTTGAATTGGAAAAAAAAGGCTTCCATTTCACCACAAAGCACATCAAACATTAATAAGCAATTTCCAGTTAACAAGGCACTGTGAACATATCAATGGTTGGATGTAAACTGTGGGAATGGGATGGATAGATAAGAAATGAGCAAGAGACAGGATGAAGACCTTCCTTTATCCTTTCTGTGCCCCTTTTCCTTATTTCTGCCTTCTTCCCATTTGTTCAAGTTTCACATTGTGGAATATGTTCAGTAACAATCCACTTCAAAAGAGGGCTCCAAAGGATTTCTAAACCTTATTGCCTGCTTTCTACAATAGTAATATTATTCAATGAGAAATCCGGGGGGAGATGGAAATGCCCAAAGATTTATATTGTACTGTACTGTACTGCATTATATTGTATTGCTTTGCTTTTTCTTTCAAAGTTGGAAACTGAGCTTATAATGTTGTCCCTAACAATTAAGGGATAATATATGTATTTCTTGCAAATATATTCTGCCTTTCCTCTGATGAGCTCAAGGCAACGTACAAATCAGATCTGTCTGCTTAACTTTATCTACCATCTCTATTTTTTTTCTCATGCATGAATTTATATTTTGCAACCCCACTAACTTCCCTATTGGCATCATTATGACTCTGTAAATTAGAGTAGCTGAAGAGAAGATTTCGAAATGAGTTTTATAGCTGTGTATAAATATAGTTATAAAAAGTATGCATTCTTCTACTGAGCATCATACAATCTATAGCGAACTTTACAGGAACTTTGCACATAATTCTTGTTTGGTAGTCTGAATGCAGTGATGTTAGATTTTGTGTTCAGCTATTATGGGTTTTCCTGGCAGAATTATTTCCCATGATATTGCCTAGGTACTGAGGTAGCCAAGAGAGTCATTATTAGATTATAAAATGATGATATGATAAAATGTTGATTGCATTCTTTTCTGGATTTTTTTTGTGCAACTGTGAAACTAACTGAAATCAGATTTTTAGCTGTGGAGATGTTTTAATGGAATAGCAGTTGGAATGATTTTATATATATACCTGAGACATTTGGAATTTGAGGGAGCAAAATATTTTCATTCTCATTTTTTCCCCTTTAACTTAAAAAAAAATGTTTACTCTGAGATCAAATGTCAAAAGCTGTAAAAAAAACAGATCTAAAACCAGGCTATCAGTTTGCATCACTTTAAATGGGAATTACAGGAATTGTGCAGAAAATCAGAGCAACAAAGGCCACTAATTATAAAAGATAAAGTATATTACTCCCAGATTCAGCAGCAATATGCTTTTTCAGTTAGCCACATAGGTTATCAGCCAACCTTGGTTGATCTCAAAAAGTTAAACATTATTAAAGCTTAAATAGGAGATCATTGGAAAATTCAAAGACTAAAGACAATATTGAGTTGTTTTACGAAATACAGGTAATTCTTGACTTACAACAGTTCATTCAGTGACTGTTCAAAGTTACAACATCACTGAAAAAAATGATTTATGACCATTTTTCACATTTATGACTGTTGCAGTATCCCCATAGTCACATGATCAAAATTCAGACACTTGGCAACTAACTCCTATTTATGACATTTGCAGTATCCCGGAGTCATGTGATTACCTTTTATGACCTTCAAGCAAACTCAATGGGGAAGCCAGATTCACTTAACAACCATGTTACTAACTTAACAACTGCAACGATTCACTAAGGCACAACTTAGCACCAATGGTCTTAAAATGGGGCAAAGTTCACTTAACAAATGTTTCACTTAGCAACAAAAAATTTGGGTTCAGTTGTGGTCATAAGTTGAGGACTCCCTGTATCCTGGAAGAAGACAGTGATAAACAGTTTATGTAAATGTGGCCAAGAAAGCCTCATGGATGCATCCATAAAGCCACCAGAATTAAGTTTGACTTGAAATAAACTTTTCTCCTCTTTCTCTTGGTCTTCCTCTTTTTCCTCCTCTTCCTCTTCTTGTCTCTTTTCTTTTTCTTTCTCTGGAATATTCAGGCACCGTGACTCATGCTAGACTGTCTTCTTGTGGGACAGCGGGACAAAAGGCTTCAGGTGAGAAGCAATGGAAGAATTAGAGACAAAAACAGCAGGTTAATGGTAGCTCAGAATATGTGGGAATAAATTCTTGCCAACCAACAGTTGAAAGCTGAGCCAAGAAACAGAACCTGGCAGAACCTCTACATTTGCTAGAGATGCTAACAGCCAGTTTTTTTCCTCCCGACCCTTCTCCCCACTAAAAACTAAATGACTGTACAATGCAAAAGCTTCTGCAGCAGTTCAGAATGGTGACTAAAGACAAAGCACTGAAAATATCAGAATAACAGCTAACACTAAGGTGCTAAAAAGTTGGTTGTAAAGTTGGTTGTCAAGCTAAAAAGGTGATTTCAGCACTTTGTGAAGAATCTTTTCCCCAATGTCCAGCTGTTATCTCATTGAGGTTTAAAGACATACTAACCCTTTTTAGTAATCCAGACAAGAAACACAACTATCTTTATTGGAATGTTATATTAACAGAATCTTACAAAACTAGAACTATTTGTCCCCTCCTTTCCTTTTACTTTCTGAAAAATGGGGGGGGGGTGTTCTTTCACACTCTCTTTCCATCTGTAAGAAAAATCCATATCTTCTGTGAGCTGAGAAATCTTTTACATCAGGGCTTTTACAACATCTTCCAACAAAATGGAAGTCCACATAACTTTATCAAAAAATGCCTGACACTTCAATCCACTACAGCACAACCAACACAAGCTGTGAAAAAGATATCAGTGTCAAACACCAAAAATATCTCAAACAAAGAACAACTAATTGACTGTTACAACCACACAGCATCACCATGGCATGCAAAGCCATCCAAAACATCTTCAGTAAACCAAAAGATGCAGTAAAACAACAAAAAGTAGTCACCTACATATGCCTACCACTGGGTTGTGTGTACACATGCATGCAGTGAACAGAAATTCAAAATTGGGATGTAAGTACTTTTTGGAGGGTCTGTTTAATGTCCAATGGTTGCTAAGCAACCAGCCTTAAGTAATGTTTAACTGTAATTAATTACCCTATGGCAAAGATCATATAATTTTGTTTAGCTTGATTATTTAAAACAATATGTTGTTATTTGTAATTATGAGTAGTTTTTGAAAACTACTTTGGATGGCACCAGACATATCTTCTCAGAGAAACTCATGTTCTAGAGCAAAATACATTTTTCATTGCTGATCTAATCTGACAAATGGAATTTGTTGTGTATGGACTGAGTCTTCACTCAGGTCCGTGCTTCCAGCGGGAAGCACGGACCTCTCCCATTGGCTGGAGCCGTTTGACAGCCGGCTATAAAAGGCGGCTGTCAAACGGCATCAGCTGTTGCCGCTCCAGCTGGCTGCCGTGTTAGCGCGGCAGTAGCGGTAACCCTCTTTGCCTGTAAATAAAGAGTTAAGCTGAAAGCCTTGACCTGGTCTCTGCCTGAGTTATTCCATCGCTCCACAACACTGGCGACGAGGATGGGATACTAATAAAGGCAAGCCAGGCAAGGAAGAGAAAGAAAGGAGTGAAATCACTAGCTGAGAGCTGAAACTGCTACAGAGTTGCTGACTCTAGCCGCGAAGCGCCGTCTCTAACTTGCCTGAGGAAAAACTTCACAGCTGACAGAAGATGACTACAAATCCTGCATTCCCGCCCTTCAGACCGACCGCTGAGACGTGGGAGTCATACAAGAACCAGTTTGACTGCTTTTTAGATGCTTTAGACCTGTCAGAAATTTCTGAGCATAGGAAGAAATCTTACTTCCTAAGCTTTTGCGGAGCCACGGTTTTTGACACCGCATCAGCATTACTGGCCTCTAGATCTATAAAGTCTATCCCTTGGGAGGAACTGCAAGAAATTCTCTCAAATCACTACTCCCCTAAGCCTTCCAGAATTGCTAGGCGCCATGTTTTCAGAAGGCGCATCCAAACAGAGGGGGAAACAATTAGTGATTATATGGCAGCACTGAGAACAGCTGCCTTGCATTGCGGGTTCAGAGATTACCTGGACGATATGCTGCTCGATCAGCTGGTTTGTGGCGTTAGAGACCCCAAGTTGCAAAGACGTTTATTAGCCAAAGGGGATCTAACCCTAAAGCAAGCCATAGAGGAATCCCAGGCTGCTGAGCTGTCAGCACTCTCAGCAGCTGAAATTCAGGGAAAACCCAGCAGACTAGAAAATCCAACAGTATATTTTGAGGAAGCCTCCACAGAAAATGGCCCAGAAGAGGCTACTGAGGTAAACCGCCTCAGACAGCCCAACGCAAATCAAAAAGAGTTCAGGCAAGGTATAAGCCAAACCCCACATTTACAAACCTTATGCTTAAGCTGCGGGGGAAATCACCTCAGGGCATCCTGCAGATTCAGGAATGCCATATGTTTAAGGTGTCAAAAGAAAGGCCATCTGGCCAAAATTTGTCAGGCAGGGAAAACCTTCAACCAGCCACAAAGGCCACAGAAGCTCATTCAATACCCCAGACAAATTGAGGACAGTTTCACATGCTATCAGTTTAAAATACAAAAAATTAATAAATCTAACAAAATTAGTGTCACTGTTTCTATAGAAGGTAGACCCTGCAGAATGGAGGTTGACACCGGCTCTGCATTATCCATCATCTCATGGGACACCTTAAAGAAGCTACTCCCCAGAATGTCAAGACAGAAAATTCTAGCCTGCAATCTAACACTTCGGGACTACCAAGGCAGAACCATCCCTGTCATCGGAAAAGGCAAGTTCCTTGTCCATTTTCAAGGGTTTAAGGGTCACTTGCCTCTAGTGATAGTGGATGGCGTCCTCCCAAGCCTATTGGGACTAGATTGGTTCCCAGCCCTGGGCCTCCACATAAGGGGAATCCACGCAATTACCAATTCAGAAGTTGAATCCCTGTTCAGGGACTATGCAGACGTATTCAGTGAGGGCCTAGGCTGCTACGTGGGGACCCCAATATCCTTCAGGGCAGACTCCCAGGCAGTACCAATTTGTTTGAAGCCCCGCAGAGTTCCTTTTGCAATTCGTTCTAAACTAGACAAGGAACTTGACAAATTAATCAAGCAGGGCGTACTGAAACCTACAGATTTCTCAAAGTGGGAAACCCCCATAGTAACACCGTTAAAAAAGGATGGAAGCTTGAGGATCTGCTCAGACTACAAGTCGTCCATAAACAAATATTTACAAGTTAGTGCGTACCCAGTCCCTGTGATACAACATTTACTCCATTCCCTTGAGCCTGGTTCCATTTTTGCAAAGTTGGACATGTCCCAGGCGTATCAACAGTTTCCTGTTGATGATGAAACTGCTGAACTGCAAACAATAGTAACCCACAGAGGGGCTTTCAAATGCACACGCCTACAATTTGGAGTTAGTGTGGCCCCTGGAATTTTCCAGTCCCTTATGGAACGAATCCTGCAAGGGTTACCAGGCGTTGTGCCTTACTTTGATGATATTCTGGTATCCGCTACCAATCTACAACAATTACTACAAAGGGTCAGAGGTGTACTTGACCGTTTTAGACAATCCGGTCTCAAACTAAAAAGGGAAAAATGTACCATAGCCACTCCACAAGTGGAATTCTTAGGTTACAAGATTGATGCCAAGGGTATTCACCCGACTGAGTCAAAGGTCAAGGCCATTCACGATGCGCCTACTCCTACTAACAAAACTGAGCTTCAAGCTTTCCTGGGCCTCTTGAATTTCTACGCTTCGTTCCTGCCCCATAAAGCTTCTGTTGCCGAGCCCCTTCATAGACTTTTAGACAAGAACTCACCATGGCACTGGGGACCAAGGGAAACTATTGCTTTCAAACAAGTCAAGTCATTGTTAACTTCAAAGGCCGTCTTAATCCGGCCGATGGCTCTCCGGGTTCGCTTTAAGGTTCTAGTTTTGACCTTTAGGGCGACCCATGGCATGGGACCAGGTTACCTTCAGGATTGCATTCTACCAACGTTCTCCAACAGGCCGGTGCGTTCCCACAGGGAGGGACTGCTCCGGGTGCCGTCGGCCGCTATGTGTCGTCTGGCGGCGCCAAGGGGTAGGGCCTTCTCTGTGGGTGCCCCCGCCCTCTGGAATACTCTGCCACCGGAACTTCGTACCGGCACGGACCTGAGGGCCTTCAGGCGCGCGTTAAAGACCTGGCTCTTTGAGCAGGCCGGCCTGGGCTGAAAGAATGATTTTAAATTTTGATCTCCTTTTTAATTTAAATTGGGTTTTAAGGGTGGGGGGGGGGTTTTTTCTAATTGCAGCTAATTCTAATATTTAATTATTTTTTAACTTTTGTATTTGTGGGGTTTTTAGATGAGCTGTTCACCGCCCTGAGTCCCTCGGGAGAAGGGCGGTATATAAATGTAATAAATAAATAAATAAAATAAATAAATAAATAATCCAATTCAATAAAGACTTACCACTCATTCTAGCAGCCGATGCTTCTCCATTCGGAATTGGGGCTGTCCTGAGCCACAGACTGCCCAATGGTGCAGAAGCACCTATAGCTTTCTTTTCAAGGACACTATCTTCCACTGAACGCAACTATAGCCAGATTGACAAGGAGGCCTTGGCTGCAGTGGCTTCAGTGAAGAAGTTCCATGAATTCCTCTACGGGCATCATTTCGAACTCATTACTGACCACAAGCCACTGTTAGGTATTTTATCTGGCACTAAACAGACTCCCCAGATTTTGTCCCCAAGGATGACCAGATGGACAGTTTTCCTGGCTGCGTATTCCTACACTCTAATCCATCGATCCGGGAAAAGCCTTTCCCATGCTGATGCACTCAGCCACTGTCCCCTGCCAATGCCAGTCGTGGACCCAGCACCTGCAACCACAGTCTTTCTTATCAACGAACTCAAGCTTCCAGTCACTGCTGCTGACATCGCTGCCCATTCAGCCAAGGACCAGGTAATATCCCAAGTCCTGGACTGGGTAGGGAGGGGGTGGCCTACGGCCCCTTATCCTTCAGACTTCCTACCCTACAAATTACGCCAGCAGGAACTTTCCTTCTTGCAAGGCTGTTTACTATGGGGAACCAGAGTAGTCATTCCCCACAAATTGCAAACCTCGATTCTGAAGGTGCTGCATGAGGGCCACCCAGGGATTGTGAGAATGAAGGCCCTAGCTCGCAGCTACGTATGGTGGCCAGGCATGGATGCCCAAATCTCTAAATGGGTAAATTCTTGCCAGGCGTGCCAGGCCACCAGGGCATTACCACCAGCAACCACCCCTAGGACCTGGGAGGAAGCAGGCAGCCCCTGGTCCAGAATACACATAGACTTAGCAGGCCCCTTCCATGGGCGCACTTTCCTGGTGGTAGTAGATTCATATTCAAAATGGGTGGAATTAACTCTAATGCACTCCACCACTACGGAAGCAGTCAGCAAAGCACTGACTAGGATGTTTGCCACTCATGGCCTTCCTGATTCTGTCGTATCCGACAATGGCCCCCAATTCACCTCCTGTGAATTTGAGATGTTTCTAGCAAGTTTGGGCATCAGGCACATATTAGTGGCCCCTTTTCATCCTGCCAGCAATGGGCTGGCTGAGAGGGCAGTTAGATCTGCCAAAGAAGTGCTACAAAGATTGGGTCCAATCAACTGGCATGCCAGGCTAGCCCAATACCTATTGAGCCAACATACTACACCCTGTGCCTCAACTAATAGGTCACCAGCCGAAATATTAATGGGACGCCGGCTGAGGACCACTTTGGACAGGCTGCACCCAAATTATGCCCCTTTGCTTCCCCTTGGGTCAAACAGCCAAGATAGAGGGTTCCTGATAAATGACAAGGTGTTTGTCAGAAATTTTGCTGGGCAACCACTATGGTTACCAGGGCTTGTGATAGCAGTAACTGGTCCCAAGTCTTATAGAGTCCAGTTACCTGATGGACGGACCTGGCGGCGTCACGTGGACCACCTGAGGAAGCGTTGGAGCACCGCACCCAGAGGTCATCCAGACGAGCCCCCTGCAGAAGCAACCACACCATTCGACGAAACCAGTTTCCAACCCACCGGGAACAATGACCTACCAGATGGGGAAGCTGACCAAGGTGCAGACCCAGCTCCAGACAGCCCGGCAGCCTCTCCGTCGCCCGAAGACACGCAGAAGGCACCAGACTGCAACCCGACGCCATTTTTGACGGAGCCTAGAAGATCCGGACGAATTCGCAGGCGTCCAGCGTATCTGAAGGACTACGCATGCTCCTCACTGGGAGAGAGGAGTGTTGTGTATGGACTGAGTCTTCACTCAGGTCCGTGCTTTGAGCGGGAAGCACGGACCTCTCCCATTGGCTGGAGCCATTTGACAGCCAGCTATAAAAGGCGGCTGTCAAACGGCATCAGCTGTTGCCGCTCCAGCTGGCTGCCATGTTAGCGCGGCAGTAGCGGTAACCCTCTTTGCCTGTAAATAAAGAGTTAAGCTGAAAGCCTTGACCTGGTCTCTGCCTGAGTTATTCCGTCGCTCCACAACAGAATTCAATTGGATATCCAAAAGAAGAACTGGAAGTTCTTTTTTTAGAGTGATTTCAGGGGAGATAAAACTATTAAGCTGATCTACTCTGAACATCTCAACAGATTCTTCAAAGCATAGCTATACAACTATTAAAACCTTGGTTAATCCATTAAAAGATCTGAATGACTTGGCATGATCATGGGCATATGAACTATTTGGCTCTGTCATATACTAAGAGTTCATTGCATTTGCACTGAAACCGTTTCGACAGTTTATCTGTACCAGAAGAAAGAGGGATAGAAAGCCATCCACAAAAATGGCTACTTTGTAGATTTCTGGAAATGGTGGAAGCCTTGCACTGGGAAAGTGACATAATCTTCAATAATGATATATTTTTGCATTGTATCTCTAGGAAAGTTTTGAAAAATGTTTTGCTTCATTTCTTAAAAATATTGTAATGGTTTGTGGGAAAGATCTTATGAGACTGTGCAAAAGAGATGCTGGCTAGGAAATGGCCACATAAGACAGAACACAGCCTGCAGCTGGATAGTGGACAGAGAAAAGGGCTCAAAAAGGACTTTCTGTAGCTTCTCAGGCTGCAAAGAGAAAGCAAGAGAGATTTGTAATTGCAAAGCTTGAATTTGCAAGCTTTTGTTAATGTAGCCCACCATAGAATTAGCTCATCTGGTAGTGTTTCCTGTCTGATCTACATGATGATAGAGTTTTTAAATCATTCTGCATTACAATATTTCTTCTTCCAGTACTGACTACAAGTAATTGCTAGACAAATATGAAGTATCTTCTTATTTGGTTCTGCTTTCCAGCACAGATACTGTGAATAATTTCTGCCTGTTCATGGAATGAAATGTAATTATTTCCCTTATAGCACCTCTAGAAAAATCAATAGCTATAGCATCAGCAAATGATCTGAAGAAACTAGTAGAAGTGTACTTCTCAGAAAAGATAGGAAGATGTTCTTTTGGGACACTGTTTATCTCACTGTATTTTACAGATAGTAATAATAAATATTTTTCCCAGGGGTTGGATTCAAATTTAGAACCAGTTCTCCGGTTAAAATTAGAACTGGTTGTTAACATTCTAGGCAGTTCGGAGAACCTGTTGTTAGAAGAAATTACTGGCCTAATCCTATAAGGAAGGCAGGAAGGAAACATTCGGGTGTTGTTTACAGAAACTGCCTCTCCATTAACCTTTATTACATTCTTGGTGGGGAATAGACTTCCTGTCTCAGGAACTTCTCTGGAGTTTTTTTTTCTTCCTTTGCTGGTACTTTACTTGTGTGGAGTGACCATTCAAAGTTACAATGGCACTGAAAAAAGTGACTTGTGACCATTTTTCACACTTATGACTGTTGCAGCATCCCCACAGTCGTGAGAGGCCAGGCGAGGAGATGTATGCCTCAATGTGAGTGATATTGAGTTGGCCACGCCCAGCCAATAACATGACCACCAAGTCATGTCCACCCAGTCACATGACCACCAAACCACACACACCACCTAAGCCATGCCCACAGAACCAGTTGTTAAAAAATTTGCATCCCACCCCTGTGAACAACGCTCATTATCTTAACTTTTTATTTCTTCAAATTATTTCAATCCTTCTAAGGGAATATATGATGGTTCTAGTCATAGATACCTGAAATATAATAATTAAGTATAACTGTGTGGTTACACAATATGTAAAATTAAAATAGAGATTGAGTTTTAAAATATAGGTAGACCTTCATTTACAACCACAATAAGATCTGGAATCTCAGTCATTGAGTGAAGCAGTTGTTAAGAAAGATGACACATGACTGTTCTGCTCAACATAATCCCAGCTCTCCAAGTTCTATTTGTTAAGCAACTGCATGGTTCATTAAGAGCTCTTCTGCTAAGAGATCCTGGGTCTCCTGGACAGAGTGGACTGGAGGAGATAGCCACATCTCCCACAACAGCAGGGTGGTCTGATCCTTCTCCTCACCCTACCATGGAAAATGAAAATTGGCACCAATGCCACACCAAAAGTCTTAGACAGCACTTAGAAAATCTGGTCGTTGATAAAATTTCTATCTGTCAATTAGAAAAGGACACATAACTTGGATCTACCCACATACACCACACCAATACATTATAGCATTCTAGGTTCTTGGGAGGAGCTCAATGTGTATAGAGGCCCACACCAGCTAAAAAATTGGCGGGTATGACTTTACATGATTGTGAACAGATAATAATCATACAATTATATAAATTGCAACTATATAGTCTCATTAGTATAACAGGGATTAGTTTACAATATGCGCTCACACAGAATGCAAGAACATCCAATTATACACAAGGCTGGTAGAACAGGCAATTATATTTTACAAGTAACCAACAAATCCAGCTTCTCCAAGATGTTAGCACTGAAGATGCCACTTAAGCAAATAATGAAACATTTGCAAATAAAATAATTATATTTTAAAACAAACCACAAGTTAAATTTATTCCCAGAATCCCACACTATCAGACTTAGTCTCAGCAAAGTATCTATTTCAATTATGAGGAAGCAGATGATGTTGATCTACAGCTTCCAGCAATATAAGGCAGCAGAATCAATGATGAAAAATTCAGCAGTTTTAATTCAAGAAAATCTGAAGTGCAAAAGATTTTTTCATCTCTCAGTTGCAGGAAAATTTCCTTAATAATTTTATCATGTAAGCAGTTCAATTCTGGCACTGTCTTCAGTGCTGTGTGTCTCAGAAAGTAATTATAAGAAGCCATAATGTACAAATAGTTTTGCCAAGCTGAGAAAGTATACAAACAGTGCTTTTCTTTCAGTATTTTGTGCTGGAGGTTCCTCTGTTTAGCTAATTTACTACACAGAATTTTGGGGTGATATTCAAAATATGAATGGGAATGCTTATTTACTGAATAAAGATTTTATAGAATAAGAAAATGGTTCATAACATTTACAATATTTCAATATTGCTGGGTTAGCTCTTCCTTCCTACACCATTGAATCAGTGACATAGTGAAGGAGCCCAATGTTATATGCCGTTCCTAAGTACTTATTATGATTTTAAAATATAGAGCAAAATATGAAACATGCTAACATTATTATTATTATTACTTTACTTTTCAAAAAATGCCTCTTACAGGTCAATTTGGAAATTAAAACACCTTTTATCTTCATATTATGGCTACAAATTCATATAATACTAAAACATTTGAATGAAGGCAAATATACATGTCCTAGGATAAAGTTGCAGTATTATGCATAGACTAGCTCAAAGCATACATTCTGGGGCAGAGAAGTTCCCTGAGGATGGGCTCCAGTCCAAAATCTCAGTAGATTAAATCTCTGGTCCTAGTGACCGATTCAAATTGGATCCTACAATTTTGGTTCCCATAAACTCTAATTGGGCAAAACAGTACAACATAGAGCAACATTTGGGCTGTGAAATCATAAGACAAAAGAGGGCTGTAAAAATATTTACAGACCCCTCACATCCCGGACATAAACTGTTTCAACTCCTTCTCTCAAAACAATGCTATAGAGCTCTGCATACCAGAACAACTAGACAAAAGAACAGTTTTTTTCCCGAAAGCCATCACTCTGCTAAACAAATAATTCCCTCAACACTGTCCAACTATTTATAAAGTCTGCATTACTATTACTATTAATCTTCTCATCACTCCTTATCATCCTTATCAATCATACTATCCCCACCCACTTGTGACTGTATGACTATAACTTTGTCCCTTGTATCCTTACGATTTATATTGACTGTTTCCTAGTATGATTTGATTGCTTATTGTACCCTATGACTATTATTAAGTGTTGTACCTTATGATTCTTCACTCTTGATGAATGTATCTTTTCTTTTATGTATACTGAGAGCATTTGTATCAAGACAAATTCCTTGTGTGTCCAATCACACTTGGCCAATAAAGAATTCTATTTTTTTAAACTAAGTACTTCACATAGGCTAACTTAGAAAATGCATCTAAAAACCAGAGCCAATGTCTCCTGAGGAATTAAAATTTGGCAGACTTTTAAAAACATGTTTTGACATAAATCAAAATGTCATAAAATGTTCTCTGGGTTGCTGTTTGTGTCACACAGTTGAACATACAGTAGGTTATTTTCGAAGCAGGTACATCTCTGAATGCATCCCTAATTTTCCAATGAATGCATTACATTAGAAGTTCTATCATTGTTGAAGGCATTGAGGAATCTGGTAAGAAAATACCTTTGAAATGATGACCCAAGAAATCACAAGTTGCCCGGTTCATCTATAAAACTGCCAAGAACAAACTGCTGATGCAATGTGTCTGAAAATTCAAGTCCCTGTCAGACACAAAGTCTGGTCTTCACTGGCTATTAGCACACAACTATTACCCTTGCCCCAAATAAAAATGTATCTGAATTCCTTGCACAATATTTCAAGTACAGCATGGGTCCAAAACTTTGTATACACAAAGATATTAAATAACTGGAGAGCCTCAAGGGCAGATAAGAGTGTGGATTCAGTTTAGGGTCTAAACCAGAGGTGATATTTAACAGATTTAACAGATAATCAGAGTTGGAAGGGACCTTGTAAGTCATCTAGTCCAAACCCCCGCCCAAGTGGGAGACCCCACACCATTTCTGACAAATGGCAGTCCAATCTCTTCTTGAAAGTCTCAAGTGATGGCACTCCCACAAATATTCAGCAGGTTCTGACCAGTTCTGGGGAATCGGTAGCGGAAATTTTGAGTAGTTCAGAGAACTGGCAAATAACACTTCTGATTGGAGATTTTACAGAATCCTTCCCCTGCCACACCCACCAAGCCATGCCCACAGAACTAGTAGTAAAAAAATTGGAATTCCACCACTGGTCTAAACAAAGACCAAAGCCTTTAGTAGTTTGAACAGCATTATTTGTATTTAAATACAGATCTGCTCTTCTTACTTTCTCCCTTCAAAGAAGTGGATAATGTTTACGGGGGTGGTGGGGGTAGAAGTTTACTGCAATAAGTACAAATAATGAGCAAAAGCCAGTAAAAATGTCCTTCACTTAAGTGTTTATTGTAGCTTGAGGTTTTCCATCAGTGGAAAATGGAGATAGATGAGTTAGAAAAGATTAGAAGTCAAGGAAGTGATTCTTAAAGAGAATAAAGGGAAGAAGAGGGAAATCAGGAATAATGTAGAAAGAAAAGCCAAATGCTTGTCTATAAACAGTTGAAACAAGGGATGTTTGGTTTAACTGTTTGATTTAACTATGTTGCTTTGCATGAACTGAGTGGTGAATTCAGCTATAGTTTTTGTAACATTCCTCAAACAAAACATCAAAGAATGGGGAAAAATATGCATTAACTGGAGGGGAAAGCACATTGTAAATTCTGTCAGGAATGTATATTATTGAAAGCAAAGTATCCATTCAATAACATTTTTGACATATTTCTCTAAAATAATCACAAATGAGCTGAAAATTTCTGTTGCTAAGCAAGGTAATTGTGAATCAAGCTCCATTTTATGATCTTTTTGCCCAGTGTTAGGATTCAAAATTTTTTTACTGCTGGTTCTGTGGGTTGGCTTGGTGGGCATGGCATGGCTTGGTGGGTGTGGCTTGGTGGGCATGGAGGGGAAGGATACTGCAAAATCCCATTCCCTCACCACTCCACTAACCTGCTTTCCAGCTCATTCCCCTGTGCAGGGCAACAAAAGAAGAATCAACTGATCAGCTGGGACTCAGAAGGCAGAGAATAGATGGGGGCAGGGCCAGTCAGAGGTGGTATTTGAAAGTTCAGTGAAGTACTCAAAATTTCTGCTACCGATTCTTCAGAATTGGTCAGAACCTGCTGAATACCACCTCTGCTTTTTGCTATGGTTATTAGGTGAATCACTACCATTGTTAAATGAATCATGCAGTGAATTTGGTTTCCCTATTGACTTTGCTTGTCTGAAGCTCCCTAGAAAAATTGCAAATAACGATCCCAGAAACCTGGAACACTGAAACCATAATGAATACATGCCAATTGCCAAGCTCCTGAAGTTTAATCATGTGACTGTGAAAATGCTACAATGGCTATAAATGTAGTACCATTGTATCTTTGAATGGTCATTAAACAAATGATTTTAAATCGAGGCCTATCTGTACCTGATATTTCTTTCTCTCATAGCAACCGTCTTACTTACCATTCCTGTTCTGAAGCACCATAATCCTCAAATACTATTGGAATAATAATTTCTAGGCCACTAATTTTGAAAGTACATTATCAGAAACTGATTGATTGATTGATTCATCAAGTCATTTCTTACTCTAGATAGATTTTTTTCCATTGTGATCTATCCCTAACCTGGTCTTTCAATTATCCTAATAGTGTATTTAGTGTCACTATAACTGAACCCATCCACCTTGCTGCTGGTTGTCCTCTTCTCTTGTCTTCCCTCTTTCCCAGCACTAGAACCTTTTTGTAATAAACTGGGATGTGGCACAAAGGCAATACAGTCAAAAAATAAGCACGAGTCCCTTTATTAGCTTCAACTTTTCCCCCAATGTCCTGGTTACCTTCTAGTCTGGAGAAAAACTGTTCCAGGAACAGCCTTTTGTTGCAGAGATTCAAGTCTGAAATGTGAACAAAAACTTTAAGTCCAATCAAGGCAAGATAAAGTAATTAATCTGGCATGGCAAGAGAAGGAATTCCAGATGTGAAGGAACAAGAATAAATCAATCCAGTTGGGAGGATTCCAGGAATGCAGATAACCACAGTCAGCATAAGATAAACTCATGTTTGTTCCCAGATAATGCAGCTCTCAACTTGCATCTCTTTTAAACTCTCTTCCCAGGTGTGCCTAATGAAGGGAATTGGGACCCTTTCTTCCTCCATAAGACACATAACCCACATTGCTCTCTTCTCCATTCCTCCACAGCCAATGGAGCCACACTCCCACTCCTTGTCAGCTGTTCGTCTTCCTTCTCAGATTCACATTCTGACAGGGGCTTTTCCAGTGAGCTGGCTCTTCTATTTGTTCCTTTACAAGTTGATAGTTATTCAAAAAAGTAGAAGCTATCCATCACTGTTGTGTATTGACTGTAGTTTTCACTCAGGTCCCATTGGTTGATGCCGTTTGACAACGGCATCAACTGTTACTGCTCCAGCTGGCTGCTGTGTTAGCGCGGCAGTTGCAGTAACTCTTTATTATTAAATAAAGTTTAAGCTGAACCTTTTGCCTTGGTTGTCTGCCTCAAGTAATTTCCGCCGCTCCACAATAATCACTTTAGTATCTTCGTTATCCTGGTTGGTTGTTCAATCAAATGTTCAGCCTGGATTTGACATTTTTGTCTACCTGTCAAGTCCTTCCCAAGGAGGTGGGTGTTTGATGGTGTTACAGATATTGTCTCAGGATGTAAGCTGCTTTTGCAATTAATATTATTAAGACTATGATGCTTAAAATTCAAAATATTTAATCTGTAGAATAAATAGGCAGCAGAACAAAAAAACAAGGATCTGGTTAACTCTTCCAAAGGATGAATGAATACTAAAGGCAAAATGTTGGGATTAAGTTCAAAGAGCATGCCAATATTTCCAACATATCATTATTGCAGTGATGGCTACAAGTAATTTATAGCAAGAATTGGAGTTTGCATTAAAACCAGAGTGACTTTTTTCAAAGATAAGTTTTCTTAAAAAATCTCGGTAAATCAGCTTACTTAGGAGGAAATAAAGACATTCAGTGATGATGAGATTTATAGCAGAGAAGCTGTTGGAGAAACCCCTTGAGATAATCCGGCTAAATGGCCTCCTATTTTGCTGCCTTGAATATCCTGGAGAATTTCAAGGGTGCTTTTGTAATATAGTCCTAGTTTAAAGAGTTCAGAAATGAGGACAAAGGAGACAATTTTGGGAGGGCACAGGAGAGTTGGGAGTGCTTTCAGAGAATCATATTTCTTTGTCCATCACAACCCTTTTAAGATGAAAAAAATTCTCAGTTTGTCGTCTTGGGTTTTTGAGACTTGATCTTAGATATCAGCTATGAGGACATTAATAACCAGGAACCATTAAAGAAATAATGAAGCTAGTCTTGATCATCTTATGTATTCTTTCATTTCAGTGTTGTCAGATATTTTTTTCTCCCCTTGCAATAATTTCCTGCTTTGCTTATAAATAATAATATGAATCAGCCATTTTAATAACCTTAAGAATGCTTTAATTGGTAAGTTTATAATTCAACACATAAAATCACTGGTCTAGATCTCCCTCAGCAAAAAATAATATATTATTTTATTAATCAACAAAATATTCTTTATTCATTTTCCAATATTGAGTTCCACATCAGTAATTTGCATATTATTCATATAATTAAGGCAGTTTGAATATGATTTATGGAAGAATACAAATCCTGGACTTTATTGTGAAAGTGATCCACAGTGCCATTTTTGTATGGTGTGAAAATAAAACATGTGGTTGATTCATTTTTACACAGTTATAAGGTTCAGTACAAATGATTATATTGCTTAGGAGCAGAGCCCACTTAATGCTCCAAAATATTTGGATAATAAATATGAATAGCTCTGGGGACAAATGTCCAAATATATTTCCCTAAATACTAGAACAGATCTGAAAATGTGGAGGAAATCTTGGAAAGAGACATTCTGTTTGATTTTTTCAAAGACCACAGTAGCAATGGTAGCAAAGAGCTAAAGTAGAATTCTACTACTTCGAGCTTATGTGTTTCATGAAGAAGTAGAAAGTATATGGTATTCCTTCTTTCATTATAATGTCTATGATGGTTCAAATAGTCTACTACTTTTTCTGTTCCACAAAAATATTTTGCAATACTGAGGTAAGTCTACCAACAATTTGAAAGAGACAATGGAAGAAGGAGACCTCTTTTTATGCACAATCCAGCTGAGAAAATAAACTTGTGTTAATTATATGTGTGTATCTTGGAGTTGTTGTGCTATTTTGAAGCCTTCAGCAATTTGTATTTTATCACAGAAAGCAGCATACATAGAAAACAGGTTATAACATTCTAAACAAATTAGTATACATGGTGATAAATTATAAGGAATAATATTTTGTCAGTGGAGATGTTGAAATGATTATTAATATATTAACAGCCGTTAAAATGTCAACATTCTGTACTAAAAATGTATATCTTCTATTTTCATGGTTCTAACATCTGATATAACATGACTGAGCTTTGGAAAATAAAATGTATGAAAAACAGTTCCCTTAAACATGATAAATTTTTATTAGTTTTTAGAATAATCAATTTGAAGATAATATATGTATGTATCTAGTCATCATTTATGACAAAATAAGGAATGTCTCTTCTTTCTGTATTTCTATTACTTTGCTACTAAATATGTAAATGTATATTTAATAGGTTTATATTAAACAAATATGAAATATGAGAACTTCACTCTGCCTTCTTAAAGTGTGCACCAAATAAATATTTTTATTTACAATATTTTTCTCAACTGCACCAAATTTTTGTATTTCAATATTGTTTGAAATAAATCCAAATGACAAAAACTTGGATCGGTGAAAACACAGAGATTTTATTTTGTTAAGCTGTTTGCAAAGAGCGGGGGATCTCAGCTGACTTCAACATGAAGTTTGAGCCAAGAACCACACCTAAAGATTTCAATACATTTCAATACATTATATTTTATAGTCCTTCTGTCCCGATGCCCCCCCATGGCCCTCCTACATCGACCCAGTGACAGAGCACAACTAATCCGAGACGCCTTATGGAGACCACATCATCTCCTTTGATTCCTCCCAATGACCTCCCATCACATCTTATCTTACCACCGGAACAGAACATACCCCCAGCCAATCAGAAGACAGCCAACCACCCAACCAATCAGAACACAGCCAAACCCCCAATCAATGAGAACACACCGCCAACCAATCAGAACACAGCCAAGCCCCCACCCAATCAAGTCACACCCCCACTAGCAGTTAAAAGGAAGAAGCAGCTGCAAGCTCACATTACTCCGAGAAGCACAAGGCCGAAGATACAAGCCTGAAGATGATGAATGAGACTTCATCGAAACGTCGCCTAGATATTTCCAACTCTACGCGGGAGAAAACCCGAAGAACCAAAGATCCACATACAAATACCCGCGAAAATCTCCGAAAACATATATATATATGTGTGTGTGTGTGTGTGTAAGGTTTTGAGCTGATAATTTAAATAATAAATAAGGGAGACTACGATAGATCTATTTTGAGCTAGTTAGCTCTCTTCAGCTAGCCATGCCCTTACTGGGATTCAAACCAGGGAAGTATTACATGTGAGGCAGTTGTAATTGCCACTACACCACCTGGCTCTATCCTGTTCAGCTGAGGCAGGGGAATAAGTATATACTTTGTGTTACAACACCCTGTTAAGTCCCAATTAAGGGAGAAAGCATACTGCTTTCTTTTCTGTCTTTCAGCTCATCACCAGTGACCATACCGACAGAAAGCTATTTGTTTCGTTGTCTTTTGGTTCGAATCCCAGTAAGGGTATGGCTAGCTGAAGAGAGCTAACTAGCTCGAAATAGCTCTATCCTAGTCTCCCTTATTTATTATTTAAATTATCAGCTCAAAACCTTACACACATGTAAACAAAAGACAACGAAACAAATAGCTTTCTGTCGGTATGGTCTCTGGTGATGAGCCAAAAGACAGAAAAGAAAGCAGTATGCTTTCTCCCTTAATTGGGGCTTAACAGGGTGTTGTAACACAAAGTATATATATATATATGTGTGTGTGTGTGGGTGGGTGGGTGGGTGGGTGTGTAAGTTTTTTGAGCTGATAATTTTAAATAATAAATAAGATAATACAATATATATATATATATATATATATATATATATATATATATATATATATGGATCTTTGGTTCTTCGGGTTTTCTCCCGCGTAGAGTTGGAAATATCTAGGCGACGTTTCGATGAAGTCTCATTCATCATCTTCAGGCTTGTGTCTTCGGCCTTGTGCTTCTCAGAGTGATGTGAGCTTGCAGCTGCTTCTTCCTTTTAACTACTAGTGGGGGTGTGACTTGATTGGGTGGGGGCTTGGCTGTGTTCTGATTGGGTGGGGGTGTGTTCTCATTGGTTGGGGGTTTGGCTGTGTTCTGATTGGTTGGGGGGTTGGCTGTATTCTGATTGGCTGGGGGTGTGTTTTGTTCTGGTGGGGGTTTGGTTGTACTCCGGTTAGTCTCAGTTGCTGGGGGATTTGAGCTGGTGAGCTGTGATCCTATTGTTTGGCTTCGCGTTCGTGGTCATGCCACATCTTCATGGTAGGCATCAGTTCCCTTCATGTATGGGTTGGGGGGGTTTGAAGCAGGTAGTGATGCAGCTGTGGTACAGCTTCTGGTCCGTGGTCGTGTTTCGTCTTCTGTGTGGGTGTGAGTCTGCTTTCTGCGTGGAAGTGTGGTGGTAGTTTCTTATGAAGGTGTCATCTACGTATCTGAGCCAGAGTTCATAATCTGGCCACACGGGAAAGAAAAACTGAACAACTTCCTCACACACCTCAACAGCCTACACCCCAAAATACAATTCACCATGGAAACAGAAGCTAACAATCAATTTCCCTTCCTAGATGTCTTAGTATACAAAAAATCCAATGGCTCCCTAGGACATACCATCTACCAGAAGAAAACACATACAAACCGCTATCTACATGCACTCTCACACCACCACCCAGCACAGATCAATTCCGTAGCTGAGACACTCATCTCCAGAACAAAATGCTTAGCCGATGAACAACACCTAAAAACCAAACTACACACTCTCACTAACGTACTAACAGCAAATGGATTCCAAAGAAGAAAGATTACTCACCTAATCCAAAAAGAAACCCCAACCAAAATCCAAGACAGAGAACAAGAAAATGGCAAAGCCCTCCTCCCATATATAAAAGGCACTACAGACAAAATCAGCAAGATCCTCCAAAAACACAACATTAAAACAGCATTCTGCACAAACAGAAAAATATCCACCATCCTAAGAAACCCTAAAGACAAAATTGAGTTAGAAAACCAAGGAGTATACGAAATCCCGTGCACCTCCTGCCCCACCACATACATTGGACAAACTAACAGAAGGATAAGTGCACGCATTGAAGAACACAAGAACTCAATCAAAAAAGAAGAACCGACCTCTTCCCTGGTCCAACACCTCAAAGCCAGAGGACACAAGATTGACTTTAAAAATACCAGAACTATCGCCAAAACTGAACACTTCAACAACAGAATAATCAGAGAAGCCATAGAGATAGAAAAACGCCCACACAGCATGAATAAACGAGATGACACCTCCCGTCTACCAGCCATTTGGAAACCCGCCCTCATTAACAAAAGAGTATCTAACATAAAGGACACCAGACCCACACCCACGAGGGCCACTCAAGAAACTACCACCACACTTCCACGCAGAAAGCAGACTCACACCCACACAGAAGACGAAACACGACCACGGACCAGAAGCCGTACCACAGCTACATCACTACCTGCTTCAAACCCCCCCAACCCATACATGAAGGGAACTGATGCCTACCATGAAGATGTGGCACGACCACGAACGCGAAGCCAACAATAGGATCACAGCTCACCAGCTCAAATCCCCCAGCAACTGAGACTAACCGGAGTACAACCAAACCCCCACCAGAACAATACACACCCCCAGCAATCAGAATACAGCCAACCCCCCAACCAATCAGAACACAGCCAAACCCCCAACCAATGAGAACACACCCCCACCCAATCAGAACACAGCCAAGCCCCCACCCAATCAAGTCACACCCCCACTAGTAGTTAAAAGGAAGAAGCAGCTGCAAGCTCATATCACTCTGAGAAGCACAAGGCCGAAGACACAAGCCTGAAGATGATGAATGAGACTTCATCGAAACGTCGCCTAGATATTTCCAACTCTATGCGGGAGAAAACCCGAAGAACCAAAGATCCACATACAAATACCCGCGAAAATCTCCGAAAACAAATATATATATATATATATATATATTTCCAATTTCTTGAAAGTTAATAACAGAAGCATCCTGGCCTCATGGTAGAAGCTGTTCCATAAGGCATAATGGCTATCATAAAAGTCATCATCCCTTCCCGTCGTGTAGAAGTAGAGTATTCCCTTGGGGGGAAGGTGGATATACAAAGCATACTTTCTGTGGTCTTATTGGAGAGATCCATGTCAGAGAAGTCAGTCCTGCAGATCTGCATATAAAGAGGCTTTATAAACCATAAGCAACCCTTTACATTGTAACTGGAAACAAGTTATCAGCAAGTGCAATTATTTTGATGTTTTCATTCCCATCAGTACATTCTACTAAATTACTAAAGTACCATGTTGTGTATCCTTTTCGGATATTCATTGCTCTCGAATTAGAGTATCATTCATCTGCTAACTTGTTTAATAATTTGTTAGCTTTTATTCTGCTTAAGTTTTTTGCTATTTTAGTTAGTTGTCTGCTTATTAATTTCATTTGCTCTACTAATTTTTAATCAGTTTACAGTCTTAAATATATTTGTTGTGTGTATTCCAATCTTAATTTAGCTGCCCATTTAACAAATAATTGATTATAGGTTATTCCATTGATTGTATATTTAAGAAATGGCTTGGACTTTCAGTGGCACTTCTGTCGAAGATAAATCAGAGTCCGTGATTGTGCATGGCTTCAATTTGTACTCCACCCATTGGAGGATCCCAAACGGGGCTGGAGCCACTTTGTAGGAGTAGTGAAAAAGGGGGAGACTGCCTGCTGGGTCAAGGGGAACTGCATCTCCCCTCCCTGGCTAGAAACACTCCCTGTGAAGGTGGGCTGTAGCAATGGTCTAAAATGGCCACCCTGAAGACGGAAGGCTAACTGGGAAATAAGGTTTTAAAGCTGTGAACAGTGTGTGGACCAGGCAAAATATCTGGATATTAAAAGATAACCCTGGAATTAAGGGGAAGAATTCTTGCTAAAGATTGTAGAAGCAGCGACTTGAGAGAGAGAGAAAAAAATTGGAAACTCAAGAAATTGGACTTTGGACTTTAAAAAAGAATTAAATTGGATGTGAAAAAACGTAGAGGAAAACATTTAACTATAACAGATTTAGAAATTGAATTGGATAATTATTTGGATTTTGGCACTAAATCGGCATTGATTAAATGCTGGAATTGACTGTGTTAAAAAAGAGTAATAGCTAATAATTGGGAATTAGCAAAATTAACAAAGCTTTAAACAAAGAAAAAGCAGAAAAATAAATGGTAGAAAGTGGAAATTGAATTATGAGTGCCACTTAATGGTAAAGGAAAAATTTCATTGACTTTTTGAAGAGTGTTTGGTCTATTTAAGATTGAAATGTGAAATGAAGTAAGAGGAATTTTATTACAACAAAACTCCCCAAAAGTGGAATATTAAAGCATTATAATAAAGAGATACATGAAGATATTACCCCAAGATTGATTGGTGACTTTGAAAAGGAGTTTGAAAAGGAGCAAATTGAATAGAACTGGGAAATAAAGACTTATAGACATTGACTGTTAAAATTAAACATAAAAGACCTTGGTTGATATAAACTAATGGATAATCGGATTGGATACAAATATTAAAGAAGAAAAAGAAGTGCATACAATGAGTGGAAATAAGTTCAGAACTTCAAAGCATGAAGGAAATGATGAAAAAAGCTTAGAAATATGGAGTACTATACTAGAAAAACTAGAAATGGCAATCCAAATCAAAGAAGAACAAAGAGAACCAGAGGGAGAGGAATTAAGCAAAGAAGAAATCAGCTTTAAAGAACAAGTGGAACAATAAACATTAAGACAGGACAAAAAAGGAGTTAAAACTAAAATTTTAAGGTTTGATGCGATAAACAAATGGAGAATTATTTGGAAGGTTAAACAAAGGAAGAGGAAACAACAGAAGAGGGAATTACAAAGGAAAGATCAAAAGAGGGAGGGGGGTGAAATAAATAATTGGAATAAGAAATTGAGGGAAATAACAGAGAAAAGAGGGGGAATTAAGAGAAAGGACCAAAAAATGATAGAAAATAGAAGCTAAGATGGGTAGAAATTATATAATCAGAAGGACAAGAGACAATGGATAAAAGGTGATTAGGAAAAGGGATTCTGCATGGAAATGTATTGTGGTATTTAAGTATATAGATATAAAAATGGAAAACATTGGAATTGATACTTAAGAATTATTGTTAAATTAGATATAAATTTAACTGGAATAGATATGAAAACAAGAATTTACTATAAGAATATTAATTAATATTTAACAATATGATGAATAAATATGTAGTATGAGAATTGAAATGGAAAGATTATTATTAGTTTTTAAAATTAATTGAATGGATTAAAATGGGAAAAATAAATTTGTTATATAAAAGTTTTTGGAATAAATATATGAATTAGAATATAATAGAGAAAAGGCAATACCATGTAGAATCTGATTTTATAAATGTGTGTGTGTGTATGATATATAGTGGTTAAGGGATTATTGTTGTTAATGTAGAATGTGGTAAAAGTGGCTGCATTGTTATAAATTTTTTATAATGGATCAAAGAGAGTAAAATGGGGAAAATGTATAAGGTAAAGGGGTGGCAAGCTTGAATTGACAATGAAAGGGGATAACTTTTGGATAATAAGAATTAAGATGAATTTTATTGAACAATGAATGGAATAATAGTATGTGATAAATCTTGCAGATGTGATGAACATAAGAAAATATGTGTAATGAATATAGAAATTAAATATAGAAATTGAATAAGAATATAGATAATATTGTAAAATAAGGCATGACAATATTTAAAGAAAAATGAAACAAGCAATAATATGATATGGAATCGGATATGAAGGCTGAATGTGTAATCATGGTCATATTTGTATTGAAATGTAAAAACTTGGAACCACATTGTTCACCTAAAGAAATGTTTTTTTTTAAATATAAAAATAAAAAAATTATTGAAAAAAAAGAAAGAAAAAAGAATTGGCTTGATTCTTCTGACTCTAATAGGGTATTGTCTAAGTTTTCTAATGAACAGTATGAAATTTAACAACAAATTTATAGACTAATCTTATTTTATCCAACAAAAGTGTTTCTACCCTCTAGTATCTTTTTTAATTTAAAACATACAATTCTTTCTAATATTTGTGCTCAGAAATACCACTATCTGTCGTGCAAATAAAATATAGGGTGACAAATCTGGAGTTCCATTTCTAATTCCAATATAAACATTTGAGAACTAGAAGAGTTTATCATAGAAATAGAGAGATGGAGAAAGATTTATTTTACCTGGATATTGTGATCTTTATTGGCTTCATTTGCTACTTTTTACATAATGATTTTAATTTGCTATATTTAAACTAAGACCAAATATAAACATAGGCCTGGTATGACTCACTAATGACACCAAGATTTCTTCATGGATATTTAACATGAAAATTCAATATGTTCTAATCAATAATTTATTCTGAATTATGGGAAATCACATTGGGGTCAAAGAACAATATCCATTTGCTAAAAAGATCTGTGTCATGCCCCTACATATAATCTTTATGTACTGTTGTTGCTCTCTAGCCCCATCTAATGGCCGGAGGGACAAATATCAATTATATTGTTTGAAGTTGACCCAACCCCTTTACCCATCAGCACTCTCCAAACAAGTGCACTCTGGGAAATCAGATTCTATTTCCTTTAGCATTTGGAGAAGGCTGAAGCACAAAGAAGAATCCATCTTAATTTGTGGCACATAGTCATCCAAGAACAAATCCATATTCCACACACAGAGCATCACTGGTGAGATTTAAATTGCTTGTATTTATTAATTATTATGTTCAGCAGTAACTTAACAGTGTCTGTCTTGTATTTGGTTCTCATTGTATGTATTCCTATTTTCCCCAGTTTCACCATATCCTGTTCTTTCAATAAAGCATTCAGATCTACGCACATGGTCTGTTTTATTGGAGGATAGGTGGATTTAACTGCATGTTGAGCTGCACACAGACTAATGTGTAGTGAGGAAAGAACAATCAGAACTGTGGCAAACCTATTTAGGGTAACTGTGATCATGTGATCAAATTC